>NC_069445.1:34358716-34382210 GCF_026875155.1 Cherax quadricarinatus | reverse complement strand
AGCTACTCTGTAAAACTCACCGGCTCCCAGGAGGAAACAAAGATAGTTTACAGTCATCTATCAAATAACAAAACTATATCAAGTTTCCATTGTGTATTGGCTCAAGGCTAGATAATGGTAAGGAAATGCCATGATTTTTGAATGATAATAAGTATGAAATAAAGAATTTTTTTGTTACTATTTTTATTATTATTATTATTATTATTATTATTATTATTATTATTATTACACGTCGGCTGTCTCCCACCAAGGCAGGGTGACCCGAAAAAACGTAAACTTTCATCATTCACTCCATCACTGTTTCGCCTGAGGCACTCTTACACTACAGTTATAGAACTGCAACATTAACACTCCTCCTGAGTGCAGACACACACATCGGCCGATTCCCACCAAGGCAGGTCGGCCCGAAAAAGAAAAACTTTCATAATCATTCACTCCATCACTGTCTTGCCAGAGGCGTGCTTTACCCTACAGTTATAAAACTGCAACATTAATACCCCTCCTTGAGAGTGTAGACACGTTAATTCCCATCTCCAGGACTCAAGTCCGGTCTGCCGGTTTCCCTGAATCCATTCATAAATGTTACCTTGCTCACTCCAGCAGCACATCAAGTCCTAAAAAAACATTTGTCTCCTTTCACTCCTATCAAATACGCTCACGCATGCTTGCTGGAAGTCCAAGCTCCTCACACACAAAACCTCCTTTACACCCTCCCTCCAACATTTCCCAGGCCGACCCCTACTCCGCCTTCCCTCCACTATAGATTTATCCACTTTCGAAGCCATTCTATTTTGTTCCATTCTCTCTACATGTCCGAACCATCTCAACAACCCCTCCTCAGCCCTCTGGATAATATTTATGGTATTCCCGCACCTCCTCCTAATTTCTAAACTACGAATTCTCTGCATTATTTTCACACCACACATTTATACATATTATATTATACATTCCTCAAAATCAAATAAATCCCAACACAATTAATTAATCTTTAGAGGAAATATGTAAAAATGTCTCTTCAATATCCATAATCTGAGTGGAAAATGTGCTATATTTTCCACTCTAACTCCCAAAATACTAACTGCATGACAATAGTGGTGCTGTAATTTAGAGAGTAGTGATGATAATTTTCTCTTGAATTTAGTTATTATAGTTTAGTCTACTGAGTTGTGAGTAATAATCCCTGTTTAGTTAATAATTATTGTAGATAATTATGTTTAGTAAATAATGATGATATTTTTTCCTATTGGTAATAGTTTATTTTTTCTAGTGTATCGCTGTGATGATATTATCCAGTGTCTAGTGGTGATAGTTGTGTTTAGTCTGAGAAGGTTCACATTTTGTCTAGTTATTTATATACTTGGCTTCAACTGATACTTATAACTTCGGTGTTCACTGGTTGTGGCATGCAAAGAGTACGTAACCTTTATTCGGCGCATGTACACACCCTCATTTACAGGCTATCTCCCCCAACCAGCGAACCAGGTTGCTAAGAGTTGATGATGGGGCCCCGTCGTTCAACTAGTGACCAGGTTCTAGCCAATAAGAAGATGGTTTTGGCAATCGCAGAGGTTATGTGGGTACCGCTCTCCTGTCTGCCCTTGTCATTCCCACCAACTTCTTTATACAGATAAAGATAAAGCTTGCAAGTTCATTTCTATGTATATAATCTGACACCGTTATCACCATGATTATCTAACGATTTGTTTTGGGTTACCTGTGTACAGACATACTGAATTCTTCATTCTCTTCAGGCGAGTGAAGTTATTCACTTTTAATATATAACACTTCTTCCGTTGTTTAATTCGATTGTCTTCTGGAACTGCAACAAACTCTTCAAGAAAATGACGGTTCCTTTTCAAGACATACATGTATATATATACACAAGTAAACGAAGGTCGAGGCTTCAGCTTCAATCGAACTACTGAATTCCCTTCTCTGGCTACGAGTGGTGTCTCGAAATCCCATTGTCAGAGATACCACCTGATCCTTCTCCTTCACTTCCTGCATACAAAGGACATTCACAGACACAGAGTTTGTATGTTGTTGAGTTATCTTTCCAGTCATATTCAAGCCCCGCGCGCACACACAAAAGGTAATTTTTTTTTTATATTTTATTTAGAAAACACAATACATATTTAAATGTATGCTATGCATACGTTACATAAACTAAGACTTGTTATCCATTAAAAATGAAACAACAATTCCACGTTCTACACGAAGGCAACCCACACCCGAACATACAGGTGGATTTAATAAATTCATAAATACTACCTATATAATCCAAAGAATATCACACGTATTTACAAGGACGTATAAGTGATTAATAATAAGAACTATACTGGATATTAACAAAAATTCCTCTACCACACAATCCCAGTACTTAAATAAACCGTTACCCGTAGGTGTATTACCACCATTTACACATCCAACAACATGACCTACCAAACCCCCTTTTAACAATAATTAATAATGCCAGTGCATACAAAAAAAAAAAAATATATGCATGCACCGTTTTGAGAAAAAACCCTTAAGTAACCTAACAATCACGGTATGCCCTTACCTCATTAAACCTTAATGAGAATTACAGAATTTGGTTATGCATAAACCACAACAAAAATATAAAAGTACAATGCAACCCAGATATGTACATTATGTTACCATACACACACACTTGTATAATTGGAAGAATATACACCCACAACATCTAATATCAATAATAATAAAACAACAACAAAGAAATTCAAACTGTCAGAACATCATTGTATGACATGGATTTTACACATAAAATTAAAGAATACACTTCATGTTACCTCAACTTTAAACAACCTATGTAAATGTTTAATATAAACCAAGACTATAATTATCATTGAAACATATCAAATGGGTTCTCCCTCACAAGGACGGGGCAAATAATAAAAAGAAACCCCTTCATGAAATACCAAACAGGTACACCCCTACCACTAACTAACTCCTAGCTTAAGATCAAACTTGTTAATAACTGAACACAAAATCCTAATCTCCCTATCGGAAACACAATTAAACATCCTTGACAGTCATATTCGTCACATTAACGTGTGCAAAGATATTACAATCCTTCTTCTATAAAGAAGCACCGTTATAAAGGAAATACTTGTATACTAATTATATCTAAAGAAAAGCTAATCCACAAGGGCAATATGGAAAGTACTTGCAGCTACATGTTAAAACTACAAAATAAGCATCATTCTATACTAACGTACTTGACTACAGTGTTCCTTGGCTTATTTTATATTTTAAAAAACCCTTCTCAATGTTAATAAAAAGAATTACTGCTATTCACTGGCAATATCATTTTTGCACGTGTTCAGTACTACTTGACCTAAAAAGCCATAACAGCCACTTAAGCCACCTCTCCTCGATAGTGAATGCAATAATATACCCAACCAAAATATGCAATGCAAGGCAATCCATGTATGACTATGTATCCAAGGTACTGATCGCCGATATCAAATATCTCTGCAGGAACATAACCATTTCATAAAATATATGCTCTCACTATCTCACCCCCACACCACCTTCCACACTGCTAGCCTAACCTTACACCCCCCCCCCTCACAATAAAAGAGACTCTACCCGCGCCCCCCCCCTGTTCCCTTAGAAGCTGTGCTACAGTAAAATTACGATAACCTATCGAAAAACTTGATTCCCATTTCCCCCATATATTAACCTATTCCTACACCTTGTCCTATAAAACCGCGCTGCTAACGCTTTTATCCTCAACTGCCCTGAAATCTGCCTCATACCCCAAGAAACATGCAAATAATCTGCCATAACATACATCAAAGCCCTGCCACTTCGCTTGCTACCCCACTAACATCCATCGACAACGATCTAAGAAAAGACCAACCCCCCCCCCAACAGCCTAATAAACCCCCGCCATCCAGACTCACCACTTCCAAAGATGAACAAAAATATACCACATGATATGCCGTCTCCTCCTCCCCACAGAATAAACATGTTGCCTCTCTAACCAACCCCATCTTATGCAACATATACTTAGATGCCACCACACCATTAGAAAACGGTACACCAACTCCCTAACCCTTGCTGGTATCCTAAGCTTCCTGAACTCCCTCCATATGACCCTCCAGTTATACATGGGGTATACTGCGGCCCCCCTGCAATACACCCCTTCCCCACACCACACCCACCACTGCGTTTACCTTCAACCTTTTTACCTGCCCCACTGCCAACATGAATCTTATTACATCTTCACACTTTCTCAAATCCCTACCACTCCACCAGTTTCTAGCATCCCTCATCACCCTATCCACCCTAACACCCCCCTCCCCCCCACCCTTAGATACCTCTGCTTAATATATAAATACCATTACCCTAGGCCCTAAGGCCAACAAACCTAGTCCCCCCCCCTTTTCACCTCCGTCATGACCACATCTTTGGACAACCAGGCCCTCCCAAACCCCCACACAAACCTCAAACACCCTCCTCTGTATTTCCTGTATATCCTGCACCCCCAAGGGAACACCTCCGCTACACCCCAGACCTTACTATACACCACCGAGTTAATTACCAACGCCCTCTGCTGTAACGCCACTTCACTGGCCCTCAAACCTTTTAAACTTGCTATAACCTTACTCGTGACTGCTTCTGAGTTAATCCTCCTACATTCCTGCAATTGCCTCATATACCATATCCCACACACCCTAATTCTGTCACAAACCGTCCATCCATTTCCTCCCCCAATCTCCCCCCAACCCATGTTCCTACTTCCAATAACCTAGACTTTGCTAAATTAACTACCATTCCTGAAACATTCCCAAAACTCCTAATGACCTCTCCCACCCTTCGTAAAGCCTCCCCACTCGTAACTAACACAGTTGTATCATCCACATAACCTACTATGCCCCCCATACTTCCCCCCCCACCTACCGCAATGCGTCGTCCACAGCCTCAAAAAAAGGATGTTGCACGCATGCAAAGAGCAACTGTGACAGCGGGCAACCCTGCCTTAATCCTGTTCCATCATCACCGCCCCCCCCAGCTTACCATTAACCTGCACCCTCATGACAGCCCCTCATACAGAATGCGCACCCACCTCACGACCCCCCCTCCAAAACCCAATTTTTCCAAACAGCCCCACAAAAAGTCCCTCTTCACGCAGTCATTATGCCTGAGCCCAATCCAACCCAAGGACGGCCCCCTCCCTGACAGTTCTCTATAAAATCCCTTATCACACTGTGCCCATTCTTCATAGTCCGTCCCGGAATCCCATACTGACCCCCATGTACGCTACTCCCAATTACCTTCTTTAACCTGTTCCCCAATACCTTCGCAAAAATTTTGTAATCCGTACACATTAACGACAACGGACGATAATCTCCCAAACCCTTCTCCTCTCCTCCCTTCTTTGGCACCAAGACACGACACCAGTTCTCTGTGTTTGCGCCATTCTGCCACCATTTCAAACATATAATTCAGAACCGCCACTAGGCATTTCCCTCAGTACCTCCCAATGTGCTTTGTAAAAATCATTAGATAACCCATCTATTCCCGGTGCCTTCCCTGACTCAACCCATTCACCACTTCCCCCACCTCTTCCCCATAATGCCTCCCTCCAACTCCCGATCCCCTGCCCCATACCCTGCGAAACCCTCATCCCTCTAAATGTTTCTACCACCCACCCCTCCCCTTCTCTTCCATTTCTCCGTAAACCAATAATCAGCATACCTACTGATAGAATCTGTGTCAGTGAGGCCCTGTCCCCTCACATAACCCTCCCCACCCTCCACAACAATATGCGCCACGGTATTCCTCAACTGTCTGTCCTTGAATTTTCTGAGAACATACCCGGTTGGCTTATCACCTTTTAGTACGTCCTCCAATCCTGCCCTGACCCTGAGTGCATCAAAACGTTCATTATGCATCTCTACTAAACGACTCCTAAGTTCCCCCATATCTCCTTCCACTCCCTCCCTACCCCCCCCCCGCATAACAATCATTCAACTGACCCTCTAAATAATTCTGCAATCCAAACCTCCAGCGTGCCCGTTCCCTGCCCCTCTTCCTAAAAAATTCTACAATTTTCACCTTTGCCTGCAACTCCCACCAATCTAGCAAATCCACCTCCTCATCCCTAGCCTCCCAAAAGCCTTTCCACCATGACTGAAAAGACCGACCTTGATCCTCCTCCTGTAAAAGCCTCACATTTAATTTCCAATAGCTCTGATATATTCTCTTAATACCATCCACCCTAAGGTCAGCCAACACTGCTCTGTGATCTGATAAACCCACGTACTGTTCTAACTCTCTCCACTCCTATCCCCTGCCTCACATAAATCCTATCCAACCTTGCCTCATAACTCCCCTGTACATAGGTATGCTCAACCTGATACCCCCCCCTGCCAACCACATCTACCACCCCGACATCGCACAAAGCATCCCTTAAGACACCCAACACGCACCCCGCCCCCCTAGTACTACGTCTACATGCTAACACACAATTCCAATCACCTCCAATTATCGCTATGGCAGGTAAACCCCTGAGATAATATAACAAAACGTCACGAACAAAATCTGATTTTATCCTGACATTACCAAACGCAGGCATATAAACTCCCACAAAACATACCCAACTCTGCCCCACCACCCATCCACCCGAACAACCCTCCCCCCACCCCCCTCCCCCACCCCATGACTCGCATGGACTGGTCTCCTTTACTAAAACAGCCACTCCGCCCTTTAAAAGCGTTGTCATGCTTACAAACAACTTATATCCTCTCAATCTCAACTCACTACCTGACTATAGTTATGCTCCTGTAGGAAACAAACATCAAACGTCGTACCTTTTGAGGAACCACTCCAACCAGGACCCTTTTTACCTCAGTTTTTAGGCCATTAGCATTTATCGTTACACACCTGAATGGTCAGGGAGAGGCGGCTTACCTCTGTGTCGCTGTGGCTTGCTCACACTCCCTTCAAGCTGCTCACACTTTCCTTATTACTCTTTTTAATAGGACCCCCTACCCCCCCTTGTCTCTCCCCCGATTTTCCCTGTACTCTTTCCCCCCCCCTGTAGGGGATTTGCGGACCACCTCTGCCCATGCCTTCTTACCTGGTCTTTGCCCAGGTGTTAAAACATCATCTAATTCAGTCAACCCCACTGGCCTCTCCTAGAGCTGCCTACCAAAGCCACCTCTTCCTCAGGTACATCCTCCCTGTGTACCTCTGCCACTACAAGTATATCCTTTCCAGTATTCCCTGCTACTTCCGACTTCTCACTCAGCCCTTGCAAATGCTGCGTTTCACTGGTCCGTCCATCCATGTCCTCTCCTACCACGGCCTCCTCCAGAATTCCTGGAGCACTGACTCCAAGGACACCTCCTGTGTCGACTCCCCCACTTCCTCCACCACCACAGGCGTTGGAGTAGGAACTCCTCCTCCACCGGGAGTGAAACACACGTCCCCATCTGTTCACCCTCCTTCTCCACCTCCTCACTCCAAAGAGGAGTCCCAGTCTTCGCCGCCGCCACCACACTCGTTTGCTGGACGTCCTCCACCGGGGCTGACACCCCCGGGGCAACTCTAACGTGCACATTGCGCCGCTATATGATCATAAGAGCCGCAAAGACGACACGTTCTCCTTTGCCCCACATACGACACATATACCTGATTTCTGGTGCCTGTCAACATGACATACGAAGGTATAGGCGTCTTGAGGGTCATCTTGATGTTGTATGACCCTTCCGGGAGGCCCTCATATGGTCCATCCCTCCATACCCCACCTCTGGCTTCATGAATGACTCCATACTTGCTAAAAACTTCCATTATACCAAACTTAGTTGCCTCAAAGGGTACATTCCTCACTCGTACCCACGTATAGTAAGTAGACACGTCATGCAAGCACACATCCATCGTCGAGTTGAGGCACATTCGGCGTTCCTGGTACTCCTCCACCACACTGCTGTAGTAGCTAGTCCTCAGGAACTTCACAAATACTCGTTTCACCCCATTAAGGGCCACACCATACAGTTCCTCGTTAGGGAATACCATATAAATCCCTAATAATTGCAGGAAGAACGACGTTCATCGTAGCAGGGCTCAGAGAACCCCTCAACAGCTCAATGCAGACTGTGTTAATCCTCCTGCCGGTGTACTCCGCCATGTCTGAACAGGGAAAACTGCGCAGAAACCAGGATTAGTGGGAGCTACTGCGCAGTGCGTCCGCACGGCCCAACAGCGATGCGGACAATGATTATTTGAACCATACACATTCTCCACAATGAAATATCCACTATTTAACACAGAATTGCTTCATAGTAGAGATTCTTATTATTCATTATCATTCATCTAAAATGTTTCAATGAAAAATTATGCTCTATTGTGAGAGCTCTTCATTTTTCTCAACCATCTAATTCCTTAGATAAGTAATGAATTCGTTATCTATTGCATTTCACGATTAAAATAATCATATAAATTGTTCTATATCTTTTGCACGATAATATTTCCTCATTCAGATTTTAATTCGATCTTTAAATAAAGTTTAAATTATATATTTACATTTAACTGAGCCACTTACTCTATTAGACAATATAATATCTTACCACCTCCAGCAGCTATTTCTCATTTTATGGACGATAATATAATAGTCAAGCTCTCAGCGATGATTTTATTACTAAAATCAGTGGTAGTCCTTGATATTTTTATTTCACAGCACACTGCCGAACGATTGCTATTCTAATGAGTTTTGTCTCTTAAACTAAAGTATAAATTTGTTTTATGCCATTATTAATGATACACCTTAGTGATGAACTTAATCTGGCATGTGGTTCAGCACTGTGAAGTACTGATACAATCATGGTACTACAGAGTTACAGTGAAAATTTTCGTGATGAACTTAATAAAGAATGTGAAGCAGTGACCATACTTGTTTAATGAGCTATAGTTGGCTGTTTTAATAAAAATAAGATGGTAAACACCTGAAGTACTAAATATACTTACATGTTTCTTTTTTTTTTTAAAGATATTCCATCTCAGGTAGTCCATAAAGCTGAAATTATACACAAATAACTCGCACATAGAAGAGAGGAGCTTAAGACGTCGTAAGCTTCTCTCTTCTATGTGCGGGTTATTTGTGTATCGTTCCAGTCACCGTATTGTGCCTTTTTTTATTTAAAGCTAGAATTGTTGCTTCTACTGTGTGTTTCTTTTAGACTGCAATCCCTCGGGTAATGAAACAGCACACACACACACACACACACACACACACACACACACACACACAACACACACACACACACACACATACACACATAAGCACACACAGAACTACACAGGGATCTGGACAGGCTGCAGACCTGGTCCAGCAATTGGCTCCTGGAGTTCAACGCCACCAAGTGCAAAGTCATGAAGATTATGGAAGGGCAAAGAAGACCGCAGACGGAGTACAGTCTAGGGGGCCAGAGACTACAAACCTCACCAGGCACATCTCCTGAAGCGCACATCAACCAAATAACTGCTACAGCATATGGGCGCCTAGCAAACCTCAAAACAGCATTCCGACATCTTAATAAGGAATCATTCAGGACCCTGTACACCGTGTATGTTAGGCCCATATTGGAGTATGCGGCACCAGTTTGGAACCCACACCTAGCCAAGCACGTGAAGAAACTAGAGAAAGTGCAAAGGTTTGCAACAAGACTAGTCCCAGAGCTAAGACGTATGTCCTATGAGGAGAAGTAAGGGAAATCAACCTGACGACACTGGAGAACAGGCGAGATAGGGGGGACATGATACCGACATATAAAATACTGAGAGGAATTGATAAGGTGGACAAAGACAGGATGTTCCAGAGATGGGACACAGTAACAAGGGGACACAGTTGGAAGGTGAGGACACAGATGAATCACAGGGATGTTAGGAAGTACTTCTTCAGCCACGGAGTAGTCAGGAAGTGGAATAGTTTGGGAAGCGATGTAGTGAAGGCAGGATCCATACATAGCTTTAAGCAGAGGTATGATAAAGCTCACGGTTCAGGGAGGGTGACCCAGTAGCGACCAGTGAAGAGGCGGGGCCAGGAGCTCGGACTCGACCCCCGCAACCTCAACTAGGTGAGTACAACTAGGTGAGTACACACCAAAAAAAAAAAAAAAAAAAAAAAAAAACATACAAACGCTCACATAGTGTAAAGAATGACGGAGGAAAAGTGTATGAAGAATGACTAGTAATTTTGTGAGATCAACTAGAAATTTATATATCATAACATCAATGATTTGCGTTACCGATAAGTTGAAGGACAAGAAACATGTGCAACACCTGTATGGCTTTACTATCTGGAGTTTATCTGGAGAGAGTTCCGGGGGTCAACGCCTCCGCGGCCCGGTTTGTGACCAGGCCTCCTTAGGTCAGTGTCCCAGGATGCGACCCACACCAGTCGACTAACACCCAGGTACCCATTTTACTGATGGGGAACATAGACAACAGGTGGAAAAAACACGTCCAATGTTTCTACTCTGGCTGGGAATCGAACCCAGGCCCTCACCGTGTGAAGCGAGAGCGTTAACCACCAGGCCACCAGAGCCCCTCCAGGCCACCAGAACTATGTAGACCTTTTGTCAATCATTGGCTCTATTAATAAAATACAGGCACAAAAACTGAAGACAGAAGCGGCATAATTTACTTCCACTGGGGAATCCTGCCTACCACTGAAAATAACTTCAGCTGTTGCAACTCACATTATTCCAGTATGTAATCCCAGTTCTTCCTTCTCGTGCTTCAGATTCATCAAGACTACGATACTGAACACCTGCTTGCAGCTGAAGGATTGATTTCCTAATCTTTTACTACAGTTTTCTTTATTTTTGTCCCAGTATTACACTGATAATGCCACTGATTGGCGAAACGCCTATATGATCAAGATCCCCAATTCTTGCACGTGTGTCTGATTCTTCAAGAAATTTAAAGAGGTATTCTCAGAGGAAACAGGAAGGTTACCATAATTACCGAAACAGTGGAATGCACTAACTACAGCTGAGTGAACATACCTTAAAGGCAGTTAACCAAATAATATATCTCTGCAGGTTAACAGTGTGAGCCACTGACAACATCTTTCACAGTTTTATCGACGAAGGGCAACATCGAGAAGTATGGAAGAGAGTAAATTTAGTCCCAATATATAAGAAAATGGAGAAACAAGCATAATTTAACTGCACACCGTTGCAACGACATGCATAATTTGCAGTGTTATGGAGAAGTTTATCAGAAGAGCGATTAAGAATTTAGAAAGGAACTATAAACAATCCTGCTACAGAAATGGTAAATCGTGTCTGACAATCCTAAAAAATAAAAGAAAGAAAGAGAGGGATGGGTAGACTGCATATTTTTTTTTAACTCAAGGAAGGATATTAGATTATCCTCAGGGATAGCAGGGAAAGCACTACGTAGGATACACTAATGTTATAAAACCAATCACAAGAGACGATCTAATGCTATCATACAGAAAACAAATCGGAATTACTATATAAAATTTCTAATAGTTGCACGGATCTTCCTCGGGTTATAATTGACCGCTATTGAAAATTTTAGACCGATCGGATAACCCGTTATCAAGTTAAACACTTATTCACTATAATAAAATATTATTCATACACGGATTAAATAATTTTTCCCCAGTATTATTATTAAACTAAAATTTATTTTACTTCATTGAGTGATAATAGATGACTCTGATCGCGGGTTCTAACCCCACCCGTGGTATGGCTTGTTTGCAACCGTGTCATTTCGATTTTGTGAGTCATAATAGATGTAGAGGTGCTCGACACTAGCTGTAATCTATGTTTTCAATTACAAAAACAGTAATGCGACCATTATTCCATATTATTTATTTCCCAATCTTCCTTCACTACAGAAGGCGATTTGTCAGCATGGCCTTAGCTTATGTTCTGTAGTTGTGCGTGTGTACTAACCTGCTTGTAGGTGTAGACTCTGGCTTCGCCTGTAACTCCTTATAAACGATCACAATGTATTCCCAGTCTCTTGATCTCTGATTAACGAGCTTGAAAAAATATATCAGATTTTGCTTTCTTTTTAATTCTCATTCAGTCATTCCATTGTCGCTCCAATCTGAACAAAAAGTTGATAGTTATTATTATTATTATAATAATTATTATTATTATTAGTTATTATTATTATTATTATTATTATTATTATTATTATTATTATTATTATTATTATTATTATTATTATCATCATCATCATCATCATCATCACCATTATCATTAATATTTTTAACATTTTCATGACATGTCTTAAGTCGACGAAGGCAGAGTGAAATCGACTCAAGAGTTTAGATGCCAATTCGCCAATTATGTGTGTGACATAATGTGAAATTTTCATTCTCATTAAACCACGTAATGTATATTGAACTGACCCATTACTGAATGTCTTCAATATTTAATGGCTAACACATCTTACAGCATATCATACCAATTAACAAATGGCTGTTGGGTGATTAAATGTGGTTTTTAAGCCTATCGACTACACGAGGGTTATACACAATGCACTTATAACCTGCTCATAAAAGAAATAAGCTTATGACGACGTTTCGGTCTAACCTGGACCATTGAGGGTTTCACGAAAGAAAGAGGGGCTGTTCGATTATTTGTCCCAAAAAGGAAAAATATCGTAACCCCCTAAATTTCAATTCCCCACCAATTTTATATGAGAAAATTTGGGAAATTATTTTGGGGGTTTTGGCGAATTCGTCAACGCTTTTTTTTTAAAATTAACTTAGAAGCGTTGAAAATCTTTTGCCTTAACTGGGGGAATATTCATTTGATTGACTAAAAATTTTCCCAGCGTTGCTGGACCCCCAATTTGCAATTTTTACGTTTTTTTTTTTTAAGTGCATAAGTCCAAGATTGCGAAATTGTTTAAATAATTTGTTATATTGATTTCAGTTCAATATTTTAAGAATGGTTTTCTTTATTTGCTTCAACATATTACTGACGGATTCCATAAAAGAATGACTTCGAATAGGTTTAGCTTGATTAGGAGAATTTTTTTTTTATTTATTGAAGTTGTTTACAAATCTTGGAAGAGGTAGATTCAGAGCAATTAACAAAGAACAGCTTTTCTCAAACCTTTAATGTTTCACTGTTTATGGTCTTCACGAAAAGAAAAGGTGACTTTCACTTTTAGCCTCGTTAATTTTAAATTGCCAAATTTTATTTGATACAATGGTATCCCTGTAATAACTTGAGAGTGCCTCGACGTGCTAAGTTTCCCATTTTATTGATTTTTTTTTCAACAAGTCAGCCGTCTCCCACCTAGGAAGGGTGACCCAAAAAGGAAGAAAATCCCCAAAGAGAAAATACTTTCATCATCATTCAACACTTTCACCTCACTCATACATAATCACTGTTTTTGCAGAGGCCCCCAGATACAATAGCTTAGAAGCATATATGAAGATATATAACATATACCTCGAAACTGCCAATATCCCAAACCCCTCCTTTAAAGTGCAGGCATCGTGCTTCCCATTTCCAGTACTCAATAGAAATAACCGGTTTCCTTGAATCTCTTCACTAAATATTACCCTGCTCACACTCCAACAGCTCGACAGACCCCAAAAACCATTCGTCTCAATTCACTCCTAACACGCTCACGCACGTTTTCTGGAAGTCCAAGCCCCTCGCCCACAAAACCTCCTTTACCCCTTCCCTCCAACGTTTTTGAGGACGACCTCTACCCCGCCTTCCCTCCCCTACAGATTTATACGCTCTCCGTGTCATTCTACTTTGATCCATTCTCTCTAAATGACAAAACCACCTCAACAACCCCTCTTCAGGACTCTGACTAATACTTTTATTAACTCCACACCTTCTCCTAATTTCCACACTCAGAATTCTCTGCATAATATTTACACCACACATTGCCCTTAGACAGGACATCTCCACTGCCTCCAAACGCCTCCTCGCTGCAACATTTCAACCAAACTTCCACCCCTATAAGAGGTTGGTACTACTATACTTTCATAAAATTCCCTTCTTTGGCTCCACAGATAACGTTTTTTGTCTCCACATATACCTCAACGCACCACTCACCTTTTTACCTTATCAATTCTATGGTTAACCTCATCCATTATAAATCCTGACACGTCAACTCCCAAATATCTGAAAACATTCACTTCTTCCATACTCCCCCTCTCTAGTGTGATATCCAATTTTTCTTTATCTAAATCATTTGACACCCTCATCACCTTACTCTTTTCTATGTTCACTTTCAACTTTCTACCTTTACACAAATTCAGTGGTTTTCTTAGAGGTTTGTATAGAGTTTAAATTGAATAAAACTAAAAAAAAAATTAAAACTCGCGTTATCAAAATATATATATATAATTCCTACTAAATTTATTTTATAAAAGTTTACAATAATTTAATAATAAACAAGCACAATGAAATATATTTTTTGGGTTACATTCAGAACGATTTTTGTGAGATTAATGTGAGATTCAGCAAGAAGCGCGTTGTTATTTAAGCCAAAATTGTAAGTTTTCGTTATTCGGTTTCGAAAGACCACACACACACACACTCACACACACACACACACACACACACACACACACACCACACACACACACACACCACAACACCACACACACACACACCCCACGCCACACAACACAACACCACACCAAGGTAACAGAAGTAAGACACGAGAGAGAGGGGTGGGTAGATTGCGTTTTCCTAGACTGCAGGAAGGCCTTTGACACAGTTCCCCCCAAGAGATTAGTGCAAAAGGGCTGGAGGATCAGGCGCATATAAAAGGGAGGGCACTGCAATTGTTCAGGGAATACCTGACGGGGCGCACGAGTCATGGTACGTGAGAGGTTTATCACGTGGGCGCCCGTTACGAGCGGGGTCCCACAGGGGTCAGTTCTAGGACCAGTGCTATTGTTGATATATGTGAACGACATGATGGAAGGAATAGACTCTGAAGTGTCCCTGTTCGCAGATGACGTTTAAGTTGATGAGAAGAATTAAATCGGACGAGGATGAGGCAGGACTGCAAAGAGACCTGGGGCAGGCTGGACACGTGGTCCAGTAACTGGCTTCTCGAATTTCAATCGAGCCAAATGCAAGTCATGAAGATTGGGGAGGGGCAAAGAAGACCGCAGACAGAGTATAGGCTAGGTGGACAAAGACTACAGACCTACTCAGGGAGAAAGTCCTTGGGGTGACCATAACACCGAGCACATCACCGGAGGGACACATGAACCAAATAACCGCTGCAGCATACGGGCGCCCGGCAACTGAGAATAGCATTCCGATACCTTAATAAGGAATCGTTCAAGACACTGTACACTGTGTATGTTAGGCCCATACTGGAGTATGCAGCACCAGTTGGAACCCACACCTGGTCAAGCACGTCAAGAAGTTAGAGAAAGTACAAAGGTTTGCAACAAGGCTAGTCCCAGAGCTCAAGGGAATGTCGTACGGGGGAAAGGTTAAGGGAAATCGGACTGACGACACTGGAGGACGAAGGGTCAGGGGAGACATGATAACAAACATACAAGATACTGCGGGGAATAGACAAGTTAGACAGAGATGGGATTTTCCCGAGAGGGGACACAGGGAAAAGGGTCACAACTGGAAGTTGAAGACTCAGACGGTCACAGGGACGTTAGGATGTATTTCTTCAGTCATAGAGTTGTCAGCAAGTGGATTACCCTAGCAAGTGAAGTAGTGGAGGCAGGAACCATACATAGATTTAAGAAGAGGTATGACAAAGCTCAGGAAACAGAGACGGAGAGGACCCAGTAGCGATCAGTGAAGAGGCGGGCCAGGACTGAGTCCGACCCCTGCAACAACAATTAGGTGAGTACAATTAGGTGAGTACACACACACACACACACACACACACACACACACACACACACACACACACACACACACACACACACACACACCCCGCCGCGCGCGGGGCGCGCCATACACACAGTGATGTATAACCCACCACAGAACAGCAGGAGACCAGGGCAAGAGTATGACGAGAGCAATAGAGCGATGGTTAACACACTGGCTGCAGTGGCCAGAAGAGCTCATGCATGCAGGGCAAACCTCCTGATCATGGGTGACTTTAACCACAAGGAGATCGACTGGGAGAACTTGGAGCCACATGGGGGCCAAGATACATGGAAGGCTAAGATGATGGAGGTGGTACTGGAAAACTTCATGTACCAACACTTAAGGGACACTACATGAGAGAGAAAAGAGGATGAACCAGCAAGACTGGACTCAGTATTCACCTTGAGTAGTGCAGATATTGAGGACATCACATATGAAAGATCTCTTGAGGCCAGCGATCATGTGGTTTTGAGCTTCGAATACACAGTAGAGCTACAAGTGGAGGGGAAAGCAGGAAGGTCAAGACAAATGAAGCCAAACTACAAGAAAGGGGACTACACGGGAATGAGGAACTTCCTGAACGAGGTTCAGTGGGACAGAGAACTGGCAGGGAAGCCAGTTAATGAGATGGTGGAATAAGTAGCAACAATGTGCAAGGAGGCTGAGGAGAGGTTTCTACCCAATGGAAACAGGACTAATGAAAAAGCCAGGATGAGCCCATGGTTCACCCAAAGGTGCACGGAGGCAAAAACCAAGTGTGCTAGGGAATGGAAGAAATATAGAAGGCAAAGGACCCAGGAAAATAAGGAGAGCAGTCGTAGAGCCAGAAACGAATATGCACAGATAAGAAGGGAGGCCAAACTACAATATGAAAACGACATGCAGCGAAAGCAAATCTGTCCCGAAGGGTGTTATACAACCACATCAGGAGGAAAACAACAGTCAAGGACCCGGTAATCAGGCTAAGGAAGGAAGGAGGAGAGACAACAAGAAATGACCGTGAAGTATGTGAGGAACTCAACAAGAGATTCAAAGAAGTGTTCACAGAGGAGACAAAGGGGCTCCAGAAAGGGCGGAGAGGTGGGGCACACCACCCAAATGCTGGACACGGTGCACACAACCCAGGAAGAGTGAAGAGGCTTCGAGTGAGCTAGATACCTCAAAGGCAATGGGGCCAGATAACATCTCCCCATGGGTCTGAGAGAGGGAGCAGAGGTGCTATGTGTACCCCTAACAACAATATTCAATACATCTATCGAAACAGGGAGATTGCCTGAGGCATGGAAGACAGCACATATAGTCCCAATCTTCAAAAAAGGAGACAGACATGAAGCACTAAACTACAGACCAGTGTCACTGACATGTATAGTATGCAAAGTCATGGAGAAGATTATCAGGAGAAGAGTGGTGGAACACCTAGAAAGGAATGATCTCATCAACAGCAGCCAACATGGTTTCAGGGACGGGAAATCCTGTGTCACAAACCTACTGGAGTTCTGCTTCTCTGTTCTGTACATAGACCAACTTACTCTTATTATTTCTTAACCACTGGAGAACTGCTTCATTATCACTCCAGATCACGTTTTTTTCAATAGTGAGATGATCAAGTACTTCGTTGAGATAGACAGCTAATTTTGTACCTACATAGAGTGCTGTCAATTCCAGTTGTGGTACTGTTCTGACCTTCAAGGGTGCTACCCTGGCCTTTTAAATAATTAGTTACTTTTTTAGTATTTCATGTAAACTACAGCGCCATAACCTCTGTTGAAGCATCACAAATTTATGTAATGTGTCTTATACCTTTTTGACCTATTTGTCTGGGAAATTTTAATTTGATAAAGTTTTTTTAAACCCCTGGATATTTCATCCATGCTTGACTCATTTCTGGGGCAAGTTCTATCCCACCCAATTTTGATTTTCCCAATATCTTGCAAAAGTTTTTACCTTTATGGTAATTGGGTGAGACGAGTCCTAGAGGATCAAAACATTGTGATACTCTGACGTAAACTACTTTTAGTGGTGTATGCATGATTTTTTTTTATTTTTTTGAGACTAAAATGTTTTGTGTGTTCAGTTAAGCCCAGAATTGTTCCCAATCAGGAATTTCAGTTCAGGAAATCTTTCATAATTTTCCCTTTTAAATTGCTTTGAATTAGATTCCCATCTTAGGAAATTTTTGCTTTTTTCATCTCCTTGTTGCTTTCTTTTAAAACGTTTAAAATCCCCCTTATTCACAGTCCCTTAAAGATTGTCCAAAAACTTTTCTTTAAGTTTTTCTTTGAGGGACTTTGAGATTTCTTCAAATGTGTATTTAGAGTAGCTTTTTGTAAGAATGAAGAGGATTTTAACCAAAAAATACTGTTTTTGAAACGATAAGTTTTCACAGGACTTTGAGGTTGTGGAATTTCAGGCAACAAAAATTATTTCTTTTTCCCTACTCTTAAAAAAGCTTTGGAAATATCACCCTTGTAGGCATAGGGTTTGTGCGAAATTTAAAGCACGTCTCCAACTTCTCGTTATGAGGGCCCGGTCCAGACAGCATTAAGACTTGCTACATTTTTTATTTGCACGTGCGTGCAATTGTTACAACCGTAGTGGAAGTGGTTTCAGAATCTTTCTGACTCCATGATGGGGGAGATAAAACCTTTTCTTAACTTATTTTGCTATTCCTCAATGAATTTATTGTCAAACTGTTCTTGATGATTCTTCCTCAGCTGTGTATTTGTGCTTTATTTGTGAAGCAATGAGAAAATTTGTTAGGAAGATATGGTGGATTTAATTTCCATGGAAACCAACCCCAATATGTCCTCTTTATTTTTGACAGTGTTAAATATTGGTTTAAGTCTGAGATTTGTGGGCTTGGTTTTTTTACATCAAACCTATCGCATCTAAACCCCAAAAATTTACAAGGTTCTTTTTTTCTTCCAGTAAATGATAATTTTTGCTGGGTAATGATCGCGGTTATTCTCGTACTAGTACATTTTCCATAAATAAATATCAGCTTCTTTCCCATTTTGAGAGGGAATGGGGCCAATTTTCATGGGCCCCCTGCTTTTTTTCGCAAGGTGAACTATTTTTATTACTACATTTTGCACAAAACGTGATAATAATCACTTCCAATGATTAAATAAATTGACTAATAGTGTCGTCTGTATGCAGGAGGGGGTAACTGCCCCTTAGTGTTTTTAGTCTGCAACTGTTTTTTTTAAACCCCTGGATCTGCCGACTTAGGAATTACTACCCCAAAGCTTCACTGTTTTTTTTGTTTCCTGACCACGTGATTCTGGCTAGGTCATATGTCTGTTTATCAGATTGTGGAAAAAAACCAGTTTTAAATAAAACTGTACTTTGGCATAGGGTTTTTTATTCACTTTCTGCAGCACTGTTTTTCTGATAAAGGGGACCTTTTGAGCCTTGATAAATAATTTCACATTGATTTTGTGTAATTTTTTAAAAAATCAACCGAGCTTTCGGGGGAGCTGTTTTTAAAATTTTTTCTTCACATTTAATACTGGTTTTTTTGACCCCCTGATTTTGAAGATGCATGATGTATGATGATACCTTGCTTTTAAAACACTTCTTCAGTGAGCATTTACCTCCCTTGTGTTCACCAAACCCTTTGTGCACCTTTTCAGCTGATGAACACGTTGTTTACGTGCCCATTGTGGGTTTTGATAAAATAGTACCCAATGTTTCCCATCCAAAGTACACTTTTGGAGTTCGTTTATGTGTGACATTTTGGGTTTACTGTCTGTTGATTCACGCTTGTAAATCCTTTTGGGGATTTCCATTCTGTGGTTTAGTGGGAGTAGTTTACTTTTTTATACTGAGTTAAAGGTTTGTTATCAGGGGATTTGGTTTTTTCATCTTGTCTCGTTCTTGCATAAAAAAATATTTTTTGTAAACCTTGTAAATTTCCCCCAAGTGAAATAGCGTTTATAGAACATAATATTTAATCGTTAAATAGTTTGTGGTACAACGTACCTGACAATACCACTATAAACAATACATTCTTGGTATATTTGCCCCCTAGAGATCTGAGACTATTTTTAAATGTGATTCAAATGCCTGTAAGTTAAAAAACAATGTTTGGGTGGCTTAAAGCTTGATAAAAGACTGCATTTTAAACTCGGGCTTTGTCAGCATCAAAGTAATTGTCTGCTAAACAATAAGCTATTTGATAATCGCCTTTAATCACCGGAAATGATTAATCATTTTATGGGGTTTCTCCCTTTTCAAAAGACATTAAGAAAATTTGAACTAGCAATCTCATCTTGCAGTTCTGAATTTACATGGATTAAAAACCCACTAATGATTCTTCGTAATTATGCCTTTGGGAAAATAGGTAAAAACCGGTAGGTAATTTTGGTAATGGCCCTTTGTTGTTGTTACGGGGTGTAACAGGCGTTTGACCACTATTTACAGTAGGTCTTGTGACAGAGTTTTTGCGGCAAAATTGCCTGTACTCTGCCACCTTAATTTTTGTTACTAAAAGTTCCAAAAAATTTTTTTAATTTCATCCTCAGATGGATTGATTCAAGAAAACCTTTTTATAATGTGTATAGTTTGAATTTAAATTTTTTTCCAACGTTGTTGTAAGTATTCAAATTTAACTCAAGATCATCAAAACTAGTTTGTTTTGAGTTAATCCTTACAGACTGAAATTAGATTTTTTAATTGTGTAATCTTGTCTGTAAAAACTGAAACGAGCTTTCAAAAAAGCCCTTTTTAAGGTATCTGTAAATTCTAGCACACACTTGAGGTTTAAAAAACATGTACTGCTTTAAAAAAGCTGAGTTTTTTTTTATGTTAAATCAGCAATAAACGAGCAGCATACGACCTACTAAATTTAACCCCCAGGGTCAATGGCCTGAAGGGTACAGGGGGACATTGGCTGGTGTTTATGGTTGATTTGCTGTGTCAGCCTGACCACGTTTTATTAACTAAATAACGATGTTATACACTTCATTCACGTACCAAAAAATGTCACGTATAACTGTAAAAACAAATGAATATTTCTTGCACCTTTAAAATGTCATTGTTAATATATTGAAAGCTAACATTTTTTTTTTATATAGTTTCCTTTAATATAACAGGGATATTATAAGAAACAAATTTAAACAATCTTATCTCTTAATTTTGTAATAAACATTATAACACAATGTGTAATCCCCAACAAATGAAAAATCAGTTGAGTTGTTGCTTGTCAGCGTTTCTGAAAACTGGAGCAGTAGATGCCCCGGTGCCTCCCCCCTTTTTTTTTGGGTGATCACCCCCTCCCGTTTTTTTGGGGGAACCTGGGTGAAGGCCCCTTTTCTTTTGTGCCCATTCCTGTGTTGAGTTGGGGGGACTTATATACTGAATTTATTAAAAAACACTAGTTTTTCAGCTTTTTTCGAAGGACCCTTGGTCATGGATATTTGTACACTGTAGTACAAACAATTTGGGGCCCCAAATGTGGCCTTTTTCCCGGTTTCAGCACGACCAATATGTTGTAAATGGTTACCCGTTAAGTTTATAATTTTAAATATAGGGAAAACTTAGCGATAAAAGACGAAAAACGTCACACAGCCACCCCCGCAGAGAGGCTTTATTTTTTGTCAGATCATCTCTCAACGGGTGTATTAGATCTTATTTTATAAAAATAATTTTCCCCTAGGGGGGTTATGTCAACAATTTATTCATGGGTTGCGACAAATTACTTGTTGGGGCTAAAAAACCCCACCCCCACTGCCGATATGGTTTTTACAAATCCTTGCGATCAAGAACTGCGCAAATCCCCTATAAAAAAAAAGAAACTTAACCACCTTGCCTTGTAGGTAGCATGGTGTTCTTCACACCTTCGACAGGTATCAGTGACTTGATAGAAGCTGATGTGCTTGGGTCCACGTCTTCCATAGTCTGGAATACACCATGGTACCTATGTTTAAACAGATTTGTCCCTTTATGTTCACAAACTTGCCTGAAACTGTCCACTTTTTAGTAAATGTTTTTTGTGTTTTGTGAGACATTTTTTCACACTTAAAGCACGGATCAGTGTTTTTTTGTTGGTTATCCTGGCGCAGTGGACTCTCGGGTCAAAAGTAATCGAAGTGAGACAACCCATACACCGTCCCGCCCCCAGCCCTAAAGGGGAAAAACTGACCCATTTCTTTCGCTTCCTTTCCCCTTCCTCCCCGAAGCAAAGCAGAAGTTTGAATCTTGCGTCTTAAGCATAGCAAAAATGTCCAATATCTTAAATGTAATAAAGGGGGCAGAATTTTCCCCTTTAAATTTTCCCCTAAGGAAGGAAAGGAGTTTTTTTTTAAAAAACACTTTGAAAAACTGGAGTTTGCACGGAGCCTCGGTCGCTTGACCCGTGCATACTGGTACTGCATCGGGTCAATTTCTTTCTGTGCAGAAAAAAGATGTAGCCCCTTTGAGAGGGCTGGAGGGGCTGAAAGGGGCTGAAGGGGGCTGAAGGGGGCTGATTCCCCCCCTGGAAAAATTTTCCCCCAAAAAACATGGAGGGGCAAAGAATAAAAACTTTTCAGCCCCTGTTGTATTTTCCATCTGCGGCGTGACGATTCCCCCCTTGCTGTATTGTCCATGGGAAGCGGGGGAAAAACTGTTCGTTGGGTCACTTGAAATTCTTTTTAGCCTCAAAGTATAACTGGAAAAAAAATTTAATCTATAGACCCCTTCGTTGTGGGCATTCTGGGAGGTTTCCCCTTCCACTCTATCAAAAACAAAAGGCTGGGGCACGAATAACTTTGTTTCAGTTTTAAATGTTTTGGGCACTGGTACAGGGGGACCTTTCATGGGGATGGGGGAACGGAGGGGGGAGGGTGGAGGAACACATGGTTGAGGGGATGTGGGGGGTCCCTTTTTCTGTCCCCAAAACCGGCCTGTGGGGCCAGGCCCGTGCCACCCACCACAGTTTCCTCCATCCCCCCATATTACCCATGATCACTTTCACTACAGGGCCCGGGGTTTGGTCGTGACCCGCCAAGACTCTTTCCCCCGACTTCAAAAGGCACCTGCCTGAACGTGCCCCAAAAATAATTCACCCCTGAATAAATTAACACTACAAAAGACAATTTCTAATGATAAAATCAATCTTTCGTCACTTACATCATTTCACATCCAAAAAAACGGGAAAATGATAGTTTCCCCCTTTGCTAGTTGCCCATGGGTAACACTCGCTACTTCAAGGTCTTGGCCCAGGGTTTGTGTGGCCACCTGGGCCACCCAGAAGTACTTGGCCTAGGGTCTGAGTGGCCCCATGGCCACCCCAAAGGGGATGGTCTAGGGTCATGGTGACAGCAACCACCCCGGGAGGTATACGTATCCCCCATCCCCCCCCTATGGGTAAGATGGTTTTTAGAAGCAAAAATTTGAAATCAGAAGATATAATAGTCGCCTCAGCTTTACTATTGTTTAGAAGAGGTTTATGTGATTGAGAAAAAGCGTTTCCGTAGATTTTATATAATATTTATTTAAATATTTTTGTAATATAAATATATATATTAATATATATTTATATATAATTTAAAATATAATAATATTATATATTTTATAAAAATATTATTTTTATATATTTAAAAAATTTT
>NC_069445.1:34328899-34358216 GCF_026875155.1 Cherax quadricarinatus | reverse complement strand
ATATACGTGGGGGTCCGCCCTGGCATCTTGTCTGCACTAATGTAAGCCAACGCCTTTAAAATCGCTGTAGTTGCTCCCGTAAACCCAAACTGGCACAACATTCAGAAAAAATTTCCCGGGCTGTAGGGGCCCCCAGTAGGCGTTGGCTGTAAGACCCAGCGCCATGGGGAAATAACCCCATGGGCACCAGTATGGGCGGGCGCGTCCCGCAGGTAAAATCCAGGCCCCAAACCCCATTCCACCACTACAGCGGCACGTGCTGTATACAGCAAGTACACTTTAAACGATCACCTGACGGTCCCATGCCTGTTTCTGCTGGAATCTGCCGCTTTTAAAATTTGGACATATTTCTGTGCGAAATTGAAAAAAAGAACACGTCTTGCCACCCACAAGTTTTTTATGAAGACGACATCTAAACCAAAGCCAATCATGGGGAAGACGGGGGGCTCTATGGGATGGCGGACAGAAAGCTTGCATTTTATCAAAACTAAGGACTGGGGGGTTGTGGTGGTAAAATGTTAGGGGCACTGTCCACCATCAGGGGCTGCCCCCACATTTTCCTCACTCATGACAAAGGCAACGTACTCACAAAAAAAATACCTCCCCTTTCACGGGCAAACCTTGAGGCTCTGCAAACCATAATTTTAAAACATGAAATAGGGGAAAAAATTTTTGAAATTCATTCGATTACGGACCTGTTATTTTTAAAAAAAAAATGATCATGAAAAAAACAGACAACCCTCGCTCTCATGTTTTAAAATTTAATTAAATCCACAATGAAATAGCATGTTTTAATTTAAGGCAGCCACATAAGCTCCCCTGTGTTTCAAAACGGAGACTTTATATATAATTTTAAAAACGGGGCACGGGTTACATGTTTCAGTGCACACAAAATAATGTTGGACAAAAGGATTTCTGTGATGGCGAGGGTGACGACAAAACCCTAGCCTCACCCCGCCAGCCACAACACTGCTGTTGCCTGCAGTCGGGGGAGGGGGTGAGGGGGCATCAGATGGTTATTACTTGGGGTAGTGGGGGAGCACGACGGAGGGTGGTGGGGAGGGGGGTTGAGAGCTGGGGGGGAAAAAAATGGGGGGAGTTTGGGGCGGGATAAGAAAAGAAGAAAAGGGAGGGGGGAGAGGGAGACAGGTGGGAGATCGGGGGGGATGGGGGGGAAGGGGGAAGTATGAAAAGGGGATGGGGGGAGGGATGACGGAGGGGGGGGGGTGGGACGAGGGATAGGGTTGGGGGGTGAGGAGTGAGGAGAGTTCAAACAAAATTTTTTTTTCCTTTCCCAAATCGGGGGCGCCATCTTTTTGTTTTTATGTAGGGTTTTCCCGCGTAACACGTGAGTGTGTCAAGTAATGGAAGGTTACTAAAGTAACCCATTTGAGGATAAAACGAAAAAATAAAAACCTTAAACTGCCACTTTTTTTCTAAAATTACTTCAACTTTTTTACTAAATTTTCACTTGGGACGTAGTTGTGTGAGCACGCAACGCTCCCTTTCCCGTCTTCCCTTTTTTAAACTCGATTAAATCATAATAACGAAACTATATAGTTTTTTTGTCTACTTTTGGAATCCTTGGGAATTTACAGTGTTGAAAATTATACTATGTTACCTGTACCTAAATAAAATTACTTAATACATCCTTAAACCTGTGATTATCAGTCTAATTTTAAAAATTTAAATATAGCTAGTGGGGGAGGGGGAGGGAGGTTAAGGGGGCACAGGGGCTAAAGCTCCCTGAGACAAATATTCTTATTTTTTTTCAACTAATGGCCCAAATTTTTACTATTTACTATCAGTGACCACAAAACCGAAAATTTAAAAAATTTTTACGTAACACATTAAATCATTTTTAAAAAAATTTTTGTTTAGCATCTTTCGACTTTCAAAAACCCCCCCCCGATTGAAATTCGGTTTAAAAAGGCCCCCCCCGAAAAAGATTTCTGGGGAAATTAAAGAATGCAGTATTTCCCAAAAGTTTTTTGGACCGATATCGAAAACACTAACAAAGCGGGTTTGGACGGAAACAACAAACTGAAATTCTTTTTTTGATATTATATTTTCTTTTAAAATAACACTCATTTTCTGTGTAGGTTCGCACTGTAGTTTCATTTTAAAAAAGCATTTGTCACGTACTCAAATTTTGGGGCTCACCACCGGATACACTCAGGTCGAAACCCATGCTGGGCAAACGTATGGGCAATCTTTCTTATATATCACCATCAGACTTTAAGATAGGTTCACCTCTTACGTTACAAGACTCATGGCGATTTAGCGCATGAGTCAGAGGTATGACATATACCTGGACAACGTACCTGGAGGGTTTAATTCCGGGGATCAACGCCCACCGCGGCCCGGTCCATCAACAGGCCTCCCGGTGAATCAGGCCTGGATTAACCAGGCATGTTACTCCTGGCCGCACGCAGTCCAATGTACGAGCCACAGCCCGACTGAAATCCGGCACTGACTTTAGGTATCGTCCACCTCTCTGAGCAGTCCCCTAGGGTTTATTGTAAATGCCCCTAATGCTTGATGGAAGGCGTTGAACAGTCTGGGCCCCGGACCCTTAAGGTGTTTTCTCTTAGTGACCAATGCGCCCCTACTTTTAATTGGGGCATTTTGCATGTGCCTGCCCACTTTACTTTCGTAGGGAGTGATTTCTGTGGCAGATGTTAATTTCTTAGTTGTGTCGCTTGAACGGATTAATTAATTTCCAGCTTCGTGTTAATCCTGTGGCAGACCTCTGAGCAACCTCACCTGTCCTGGAGGAGAAGAAGATAGATACCCCCCCCCAAAAAAAAAAAATAAATAAATAAAAATACAGGTCCACCTGGCAATTATCTTACATTCGTTTTCATATATTTTACAATTACTCACATAGTTTTATTTACACTAGTACCATGACAGAGCAGGATAAAGACACATTATGCAGTGTAACTTGCGATCCTTTATTAACAACGTTTCAGCTCATAGTGGGTTTCATGCAAGTCACAAGCGAAACACTATACTGTATTTGTGTCAATGCATCGTGTCGCGTTTATTTTTTTTTTTTTTTTTTTTTTTTTTTTTTTTTTTTGGGGGGGGGGGGGGGGGTGTTTTTTTTTTAATACCACGTTAGTGTCTCACATTATGGAGCCTGTAAGTCTCGATAAAATTCAAGTATCTTATTACGACACTTACAAATGTGGCATGGTTGGGTTACAATCTTAGCAAATGTCAGTTCATTCATCTAGCCAGTGCAGAATGTGGGATATATTTGAAGAATTTCAGATAGTAACATGAAGGGTTTTATGGGGAAGTGTCATAAATGGCTGAATAATTTTGGGGGCCAGTGAGGTATATGTTTGAGTGTCTACACCAGCAAAATCTTGGGATCTTAATACAGGGAATTCTTCATTTGTCTAACCCTTTGGGCCATGACCTACTTTCCACATTGGACAAATGTGATACCGACCTACGACTGTTGCACCTCTTCTGCCTACAGTATATGAGCTACTTTCTCCCAACATATGCTGTAAACTTTTTCAAGATTGATGGACAGACCACATGCGACTCAAGGCTGAGGGACCTGAATTACTTCAAAACTCCTCCTGTTGCTTCACCATTTTCCTTTGTATGGACTGATGAAGCCACTGTTGTGGCGAAACGTATCCTCATTAAAGATACTCATGTGCATATGTTTCTAATTATCAGCCTTGTTCGGTTCTCTGAACCATTCATCTACATTGTATGGTTTCTGTCTTTCTTCACACAATATATTACCGGTATTATGTTACAAACAACTAAGATAAAATAAGAAGCATGTACAACACCTGGATATCTTAATTATGAAGACGTTTCGCCATTCCACTGGCTTTCTCAATTCAGTACTCTAGAGATTTAATGAAAAACTGAGCCAGTGGAAGATGAGGTAATAAGTCCCTCAGCCCTTATTGAAAATTTTCAAGTTCTCGTGATATCAGTATTAATTAAAAAGGCACTGGATAGAGAATTTATTTTTTTTTTGTAATAAAGATACCCAGCCCTTTACACATGTCTTATTTATATCGTATTTTTCTATACATGTTTACATGCATGTCACTGACATCTCCAGACAACTATACTACTGTAGATACTTTTTAGCCTAGCCTACTCTAGCAGTGACACATCCTCTTATATACTAACCTTTCGTATCTTGATAGGTCAGCTAATGGGGTTTAAAATCTATCTACTACACTAAGGTTATTTAAAGCTGCGCATTACCTTTCCACTACCAGATATGAATACTTTAATCCCATAAACGTCCCTAACGTTTTTCTGCATATATGCCCTTTGCGAGAAATGTACCTCTTGGTGTAATATATCCTGCGATGTATGCTAGGTGGAGAGGGTAGTTATAGAGGTGAAGAGTAATGGGTCTCTAGGCATAAGCTGGTTGAGGCCACTGTATACTACCAGTAATACATCAGGTGGAACATATTTTTTTTTTGTCAGTAGAACTAGGAAAATTCTCCCACGTTGAATCTTAGTCACCATGATGATAACTCCGCTGAATTATTAGTCACAGGACGGAATCCACCCCGTAATAAGATGTATGGCCCCCGACTAGAAGTAAGTTTAATTTAGATGGCCTGGGAAATGTTCATCGGCTTCACACGCTGAGATACGTTCGATTCCCGATTAGGGTAGGAACATCGGGAGTGTTTTCCTTACACGTTGTCCATAATCAACGCCCCTCAGTAAAAAATGGGTACCTGGGAGTTAGTCCGACTGGTGTTTGGGTCGCATCTCGGGACAAAACTGACCTGATTTGCCCGAAATGTTCTGAATAACAAGCAGATTTCTATATAACAGTGTATCATCGATGTCAGCTAGGACTGTATATCTTGTACATGTACTTGTAGAAATAAAGATATTATTATTATTATTATTATTATTATTATTATTATTAATATGTTGTTGTTGTTGTTGTTATTGTTGTTGTTGCTGTTGTTTTGTAATTTACCTAGGATAACCCAAAAAAGTCAAAGTGACTTATTTCCATTGGGATCCTTGAGGTGTATTTCTCTCTTGAGGTGTATTTCTGAGAGTTTACCGTAATACCTATTTTAGGGATTAAAGTATTGTCTAGGTGGTGAAAGTTGACCTACCCAGCCTTAAGGACCTTAGTGTTGTCGACAGCCTTTAAACTCCATTAACAGACCCACAGCTCATGTCCTTTAACTCAGGAATAAGCCATGTTGCGTTCTTCTGCCCTTTTCTCCAGTTATCTAATACAGCTTCCTCAGGGGTGAGTTCCATAAAGGAGCTGCGTACTCCAAGATACTGTATTGGTGTGTGTGTGTGTGTGTGGGTTGTGTGTGTGTGCGTGTGTGTTTGTGTGTGTGTGGTGTTGTATGTGGTGTGTGTGTGTGTGGGAAAATTGCATTATCTGAACTGTACTATATGTACATAACAGTAACCAATTAACAAAGAATAATTATTATTTATCAATGTTACATAGACAAGTAGAATATTGGGAAAAACCACCAAGGTACAAAAATGTCCACCCTTCGATACCTACCACTGTCATAACCACAAGCTTTGCCTCTGGACCTATTAATTAACTGAATATGTACATACACCAGGAATACAGGTAAATAATAAAATTATGGACTGTATATTAAAAATAATAAATGGTTATATATATACACAATCATACCAGAAGGAAAATATATCTTAATACACTCACCAATTTGACTGGAGATTAATGTGTATCATACTCAGAAAACCTCACTCTAACTAAATGCTATGAAAATATGCTGGGCAGAATACAACACAAATCTAGAGAGCTTATCTGAGGTTCCTGAGCTGTCTGTCCATCTCTGAATATCTCAAGTTATTGCAGAATGCACATCCACTCCACCAATATTGCCTCCTATTTGGAGTGTCAACACAATTTTAACCTCAGAGCACGAAAAATTCTTCCCATTACACCAACGTTTGTACAAATTTCAAACCAAGATGGGGAGTCTTCGTCTGCGCAGACGCAGGCTTTCCGTTTTCTATGACATAAATATTATTAAATACAGTATGGCCATCTATTTACATATAAATACTGAATTTCTGGAGGCCAACCCGATGATAACACTCTATCAGGTCACTTGTTCTATCTAGGCTGGAATAACTGCTGCACACAAACGCACCTTTCAGGCGGTAGAAATTGCTGACCTAGAAAATGTACAGAAACCTTCACGGTGCGCATAAACGGACATAAAACACCTCAATTACTGGAAGCGCATGAGGTTCCTAAAACTGTATTCCAGGAACGCAGCGGGATAGATACATGATTATATACACACTGGAAAATCCTAGAGGGACTAGTACCGAACTGCACACGAAAATCACTCACTACGAAAGCAAAAGACTTGGCATACGATGCAACAGAGCGCCCGCGCGAATATCAAAAGGCAGGGGGTCACCTAGCACGTAAGAGACCATACAATAAGTGTCAGGGGCCCGAGCTGTTTCGAACTGCCTCCGCACATACATAAGGGGGATTACCACAGACCCCTGGCAGTCTCAAGCTGGCCATGGACAAGCATCCTAAATGTCCGGTTCCTGGACCAGCCGGGGCGGTGGCTCGTACGTTTGGTTTGCATGCAGCCAGCAGCACAGCCTGGTTGATCAGGCTCTGATCCACCAGGAGGCCTGGTCACAGACCGGGCCGCGGGCGTTGACCCCCGGAACTCTCTCCAGGTAAACTCCAGGTAAACACTGCGGCCGGCTCCGGAGTTCGTTGCTAAAGGGCGATTCAAATTACTCCTACCTTAGGCGATGATTCAAGCCATTTCTGGCTTGAGTGGCTGTTCTCTTAGTAGGTCTTACTACGATTTCATCTTCCGGCATCACTTGGTCTGCGTTATCTTCCATATCACTCGTGTCACTTTCCCTCAGATTTTCATTTATGTTTGATTGAACACCTAATTCCAAGGGAATCAATTTATAATTGTGCTAAACTTTCCTGGCTACTTCCTGCCACGCCACAACACTTTGACATTACTTGACCTTAAGAATCGTAATGACACCATTGCAAATAAACCATACCCCGGGCCGGGATTGAACCCGCGGTCATAGATCTCACAACTCCAGCACGTCGCGCTAGCCACTAGACCAGCTAGCCACAATAAGAATCATCCAACTAGGTAATATTCTACACATAGGAAAGTTAAGCACAGGCACCTCTGTGACCACAATGCAATTTTTACAGACGAATCTCCAGCTAGCGTGGCCCGTGACGAACTCTAGCTCAAGTCCTTCACTGCCGTCAACATGAACTTAGAAATCGTAATGACAAACGATTGCAAATAAACCAATAAGCATACACATAAACCATTATCCCCCGGCCGGGAATCTTGATCCGCTGTCATATTAGTCTCAAAACTCCAGCGCCGTCGCGCGTATCCACTAGACAGCTAGCCACACATAAGATTCATCCAAACTAATGTATTTTTTTAAAAAAAATATTATCTACACCATAGGAAAGTTGCACAGGCACCGCTTGCACAGGCACAAACTTGCATTTGTGTCACAGAGTGCCAGAATCAGTCACAGCAAGATATTTTGTCGTATCAAGGTGCACAGCAAGATTTTGTTGTATCAGTCACAGCAGGATGTTGTTGAAGAATAGTTTTTTTTATGAAGTGTGCTCCCGCACTGTAAGTGTTATATTCCGCTGTTTTGTTCCTGTGTTTTTATTATTAAATTTTTTATATTCTTGAACAAATTCACATCTTGATGCACTTTCAATTACTTTTAACGTAAAGTGTTTCCTTACTCTGTTTTGAGTAAATTGTTTTGTCTAATTACAATTAAGAATTAAAGTGATCACTCAGTCTATTTTTTTGTCTTCATATTTTAATTCTTATTTTAACTGAGTTTTCCCAGTGACACTTTATTATCTGCAGTGAATGTTTTCTACACTTATTTTGTTGGCACTTGAAGTGAATTATTTTGTTGAACTGTTTTCTGCAGAGAATATTTCATTTTATTGCTATTTTTATGTTTATAATTTAATTTGTCTATGGCATTCTCTTAGAAAAATACTTAACTTTCCCAGTTAACAATTTAATAATTTTATTTACACTTTCACATGATTTTAAAAGTTTAATTTAATTAATTAATTTCTTTATTAGCAAGAGTAAAGACAGCTCAATTTGATTTACAATTTTTATCAGTCTCCAGTAATATTTTTACTTGAAAAAATATAATTTCAATGTAAATTTTTTTCCCTAGGTCAATAGTCCTTTAAATTGAGTTTACATTTCCTCTTGTCAAGTGTATTTAGGTATTATTCTGCAGAATAGTTGTATATCTTTTCATTTCAATTCTAGATTTTATATCATTTTTCATTTGGTCAATTATTTTTTGCTTATTTGTTCTCGTGTTACTTGCCCATTATGTCTGCACAGTTTAGCCGTCAAGTTGATACTTTAGAGAATGTCGACACTCAGACCTCGTCCAGGCTACTACATGGTCCCTGTCATCAGTCCTCACATTACCTTACCGACTGACAAGACCGGACCAGACACCCGAGATATTATAGTTATACTCGTGATTCCCTTGATGCGTCTTACCTTATTCAATGGCCATGTACATATCTTGAAGCATGGTTTGCAGCCATTCGTTCTCGTGCTAGTGCCCTAGCTAAGGTCCTCCTCCTTCAGAGGAAAAGCCTTATCAGACTTGCTAAAGAAGCCTTTACGATCTCCTGCTGCCTGTTCCACGTTGTTGATCTCCTGGAGATGCGGACTTTCAGGAATCTTACTAGGTGGTCACAATATAGAACTGATTCGTTCTTTCCTTGTCCCCCCCCCCAGTAAAAACACAGCTGATCCATATGTTGTTCTTAGGGACCTAGTGAAAGCTACACCCATGAGTACTGAATCGTTGAGTGCATTGCTGTTAGATATAACAAAAACTTTTATCATCATTTATCAATGCTGTCCAATCATCATCTTTTCTCCCTGAAGAGGCTAAACCATGTTACAGCATCAATTGCTAAAATAGCAGCTTTTTGGAGCAATTAAAAACTAGATGCCCGCTGCTTCTGTGTGTGCTTATGATGCTGATCCTCCAACTGTAACGATGGAACCTCTTACCAGCCTTAAATCATGTACGTTCCTTGTGCCCGCCCCAGGTACTTTCCCTTGTATATTAAAAGTAATGTCACAAATAAGTGCCTCAGTCCTGCACCCCCTTGTTTGCGCACAGGACATATCGTATCGTCAACCATCTCAGAGATCACCAAGAACCAGTGTACAGATCGTTATAAAACACTCGTAGTATTCATAGTACATTCATTAACCATAGTCGGCGAATGTTACAACTGTGTTTCCGTGACATATTGCAATTAATTGTCCTGATAGTTATCCTAAGAGACGTCGTACGATGTGAAGTACTCAGATCTTCCTTACTGTACTTAATGCATAGAATACATGGACATGATCACAATCTGAGTGTAATGCCTCTCTATAACCTTCAGTTACTCTAAGATCTTCCGTGGTCGTTCCAACGTAGAACCCGTCGAGGTAACAGAACTCGAGTTGTTTCAAAATAACCAGAACCAGGCTCATTCATTCACTTCTCAAACTCACCAGAACCAGGCTCGTTTCTTCATTTCGGGGAATTCGAGCGCCCAGTCAAACCGCCACCCATGGGTGACAGTATGTGATAATCGAGTACACCATCCCCGTTCACAACTCCCTTATGAAGCCATTAAGCAGTCTCGAGAATGACAAGACACCTGCCGAGGTTGTTGCTTCACCTGTCTCTGACACAGATGATTATTGGGGATGGAGTGAGAACAAGTCTTTTCTGATGACAATCCACCTTTTGTTGAACATAACTTCCAATGCAACCATAGGCCCTAATAGTCAAGCATCTGTTTATAAAGCTCCCGTATCACTTGTTCATGGACACGTGCGTCAAATCTGATATTATAGGTCTAGTTTGAGTTTTATAGAATAAATGTTACGACATGTCCTTCTCGTAGAACCGACTCCTGTGTCCTCGCCTAGTGGAGTATCTGGATTCTCACCTGCGTGTCCGAGGTACGACTGCCCTAACCTTTTCTATCCAAGGTAGAGATTTCACATGTTTTCCTCCTTGTTTGTCGACCAGATTTACTTCCCTTGTGTCCTCCTACTGGGAGTTTGCTTCCATGCAGACTACGCATTGTGCTCGACCCTTATCGATGGCATGCACAAATTGACGACTTGATCGTTCATTCTGGGTTTACCACCTTGGACAGAAATCTGTTATACTGCTGCAGAGTATGATGTACGATAACCTTACAAGCCACTGCTTTCTCCAGTAGCGAACCACAAGCGGACAGGCACTGGTAATTCTGTCACTCCCATCAGTGTTCCACTATACCTTCAGAATTGCAGGATAGTCCCGATGCCTCAAGTGTCCCGAGGACGCTCAGATGCCTTGAGTGCTCAAACCTATCCCTGCAAATGCGCTTCATTCGAGTAGTAGTTCCTCCCACAGAGGACGCCTTGTCGGAAAACAATACTTGCAACAAGAAAAAAAAATGCATCTCTTGTTGACGTCACATGCCCGTCTGCAGAAAGACGTTTCTGTTTGCGGCTAGTGCTCATCACTAAGTGTCTGTAGTTGGTTCCTTTGTCCAGATGGTGATAACGTCCTAGTTGACAAGTGATCCTGCAAAGTAAAAGGTCTATTTGTTGAACAAACCATCCTTACATGTTGTAAGAGATAGTAAGATCCATTTCTACCTGGCCAACACTTTCTGGTCACAGTGTTCGCCTAGAGCAAATACCAATCTAGTTGAACCTTGTCACTATCCTTACCCTGTTCAGGTGAGGAAGAGTTTCACCTGACCATGGGTCCGGTGCTCATTTCCTGCCGGGAGACCTCATCCACCTCACTGGATCAATTCTGATTCCACCATGAGGAGAAAACTTAGACTCCACTGCTTCCCCGATGAAGTCAGGCGTTTTGTTGACTCTGCTAACAAACGTCGTAAAGTCCATTGCTTACAGTGAGAAGAAGGGTATAAACGAACTTATTGTCCCATCGTATTCCACTTGAACCTGGTACAAACCTATCTACATACCTGCGTACAGAATGCCTCATTCACAAGTGCTGTCGCAGAAGAATTGATCCAATCAAATGCTTGATGAGGAGTTATTGCACCTAGCAATTCCCCTTGGAATGCACCTTGATACTAGTACCTAAAAGGATGGGTACTTGGCGTCCATAATTGACTTTAGGAAGTTAACCGCAAAAACATTCCAGATCGCTTTCCCCACTCCCTGTACTGGGTGATCTTTTACGTAATATCGGAAGATAACAAAGTCTTTTTCAACCCTAGATTTGTTACAAGGTTTTTTTTTTTTTTTGGCAAGGTCCCTCTTACACGAGGACAGCCAAGACTAACTCTGTACATCTCCACTCCTACAGGTCATTATGCACTACCTCCGAATGGCATTTGGATTACGAATCTTCCCCTATCACGTTCTCAAGGCCTCATAGACTAATATCTTTAGAGGTCTCATAGTGATAAATGCACTATGGTGTACATAGATGACGTAATCGTCATGTCTAAAGACGTGGATACACACTTGAAAAGACTTGATGTAGTACTTGGTACAAGCTGAAGAAGCCAATTTAAGAACAAACTGTCAAAATGTCAATTCTTCAGATCAGAAATTAAGTTTCTTGGTCACGTAGTCACTCCTAGAGGGTTACGACTGACAAAGTAAGTAACTGCAGTACTAAATTTTCAACTCCCAAAACTGCTAGATGTTACCGTAAGATTCCTTTGTGGTCTTAGCAGGGTTTTAATAGAGCTTTCATTGCCAATTTTACTTCATAGCTGCTCCTCTAACTGAGTTGCTTAAAAAGATGCTCCTTTGTTTGAGACCTTCCGTCAAGAAAGAGCATTCCAAACTCTAAAAGAAAAAAGCTAACTTCTGCTCCAATTTTGAAATTTACCAGATTTTTCTAAGCCTTTCCTATCTGACAACGATGCTAGTTCAATTGGCATAAGTGCCGTAACTAGCACAGAAGAACCGATGGCAAGTACATACGCAGTTGCATTTGCTAGTCGAGTCCTTACAAAGGCTGAACTGTAATTATACAGTAACTGAGCAAGAAGCTAAAGCAATAGTATGGTCCTTGAAAGCACTTCCAGACATTATTTATCAGTACTCTGTTTCATGTCTTGACAGATCATGCTCCACTGAATACCCTTATTCCAGAACAAACAACCTACTGGAAGGTTAGCTATATGGACCTTGACTATCCAAGAGTTCAATCCCACTTTGAGGCATTTACCCTTGTCAATTCAAATGTAGTCGCAGAATGCCGTTACGCGACATTTATATATGTAACTGCAGACGCCATCCATTTAGTGCTGAAGATGTAAAGAACGCTCAACGAACAGATCCCATGTGGTCTGGTGTTATTCGGATTCCTGCTCCAGGAAGATCGTTATCGACTGTAAGCCACCAGCTTCCATCAGTGACTTTCTCATGAACATGAAATTCCTGTATCGAACAGCCGAGTTGGGTACTCCTAGCAGAATAGTATACCATTAGTAATTCCACAGTCACATAGTGAATGTAGCCTACAGCTAGTTCATCGATGTACCAGAGTGTTGCACCCCTGGTATGGATCGTTCAGTAAAACAAGCCAGATTGAAATATTGCCGTCGTATGGCAACTATAATTCTGATATGTGATAGGAAATGTAGTGTCTGCACATGCACTCAAGGCAATGCTAATGGTCCTAATCCAATCCAAGAGTATCCAACTACTAGCGAACCTGGGAAAGAGTCTGCGCTAGATTTGTTACTAATTCCAATGTTCCCTCCAAGGTAACAAACATCTGTGTGTTATGGTAGACGCATTTCACCAGAGTATTGCGAGTTAGTTCCTATTGCAGCTAAGACATGCCGAGACAGTAGCTAAAGCGTTTAAAGAACGCAATTGATCTGCAGCATACCACTCCTAAGTCCCTATAACAGATAATGGAGGTTGAATTTCTGTAATGAAATTCTTGAAAATTTGTGTACCTTGTAACGAAGATCACTAAATCCACCATTGTCCTCATCATCACTGCCAGAGCAATGGGTTAGCGGAAAGAACCAATAAGAAAGTACTTGATTTTTTGATAGCCACTATCAATCCAACAGTGAAACTTGATGAAGTTATACCTGATGTGCAGTGTGCTATAAATTCTGCTTACAATGTATCTATAAGGTGACACAGCCACAATATGGAATTGTAGAGGTGTAGATTAACGTTTGCCTATGAGTTGTTATATTCTAATCCGAAACCAAATTACAACCCTGTGATTTCGTAGCAACTCGTACCAGCTAGCTCAAAGTGTTTTTAGAAGAACCCGGAAACACTTCATAAATCAACATCTGAATTTACAAGAGTCGCAAACACTCGATCAAAGCCATCCAAAATCCAAAGTAGGATTCGAGAGTTATGCTTACTAATTTTAACAAAACGTCTGCAAATGCCAAAGCTTGATCAAAAGTTTGTGGTCCTTTCGAGTAGTTGAACAGATCACTGGAAATAAGATAGGAAGAGAGATTAGTACGGTCAGTATAAAGAATCGCATTTGATCATATGAAGTTAGTATGTGATGATAATGATGTTTCCAACCCAGACTAATGTGACAGACTCTGACAATCCACCTGATCCGGGGGGGGGGGGGGGGGGGGGGGGGGGGGGGGGGGGGGGGGGGGGGGGGGGGGGGGGGGGGGGGGGGGGGGGGGAGAGGCTGTACTCTCTTCCTCCTCTGATACTCAGTCCAGATGATCACCTGAATGTCGTTAATTTCCTATCGTACACGACAGGTATTGAGAAATCCTCAAGTATCATTTGTAACTTCCAAATTCAGATATGACTCAAATACGAGCATGAGTTAAGCCATGCGACAGAGTTTGATCTCCCAGAGATGTCACCCATTCTGCATATGCCCATCTTAACCCTAGCAGAGTTGGGGTTAAAGTAAATAACCTGTATATAATGAATATTACAGTATCAACTTATTCAGTATTCAAGAAATTTTTTTTTTTGTGTTCTTGTTCTCTTTTATCCGCATTCTGAGAGTTAACAGTCTAGATTTGCGCGTGCACCGAATCTCCTTTCTGTTAAACACTCTTTCTTGTATATCTTCCTTCCTCAAATCCGTAGATCATCTACGAATACAGATCGATCGATCAAAAATTTTTGTTTATCATTATCACTGTAACTCAACGTTGAGTTCGTTGTTCAAATACTTGTTGAGTTTTAATTGTACTATAGTATGACCTATATTGCATTACAGTTTCAGTTACGTAAGCTTAAATTCCATGTTCTACTTATGTATCTATAATGTTTCATTTGTGTACTTTGACATGATAGAATCACCAAGCCGTGTACCTGCCAATCTCTATTTGGATTAGTTGTATGTCGGGTCGACAAACGTTAGCGTCGCCGAGCTCTCAGTAGTAGTAACGAAAGTAACAGTTACCAGTAACCAGTGTCCGTTGACTCACGACCAACCGCCCTTGAGCCACGGTCTTATATTGCTGAGCTGACAAAATTTCAAAAGACCCACTACGGGGTACTGGCCAGCGGCTAGTCAGTGGTTCGAGTGAAGCAAGAGGAAAGGTAGCGGCTGCGGGCTCTGTCCAATATCAGTAATTAAAAAGTAAACACCTACGTGAGTATTTATACCTAATCCCGATCGAAATCCACAGAAATGGATTTTGAGACCATAAACCCGCGGGTTCAATCCCGGGCCCGGGGTTTGGTTTATTGCAATCGTGGTCATTACGATTTTTAAGTATGTTGACGGCAGTAAAGGGACTGAGTTAAGTTGTACGGCCACGTAGCTGGAGATTCGTCTGAAAAAACTTGCATTTGTGGTCAAGAGGTGCCTGTGCTAATTTCCTATGGTTTTGAAATTACCTATTTGGATGAATCTTATTGTGCTAGCTGGTCTAGTGGCTAGCGCGACGGGCTGGAGTTTTGAGACTCTATGACCGCGGGTTCAATCCCGGCCGGGGTATGGTTTACTTTTGACATTCCTGACAACACCTTGTGCAAACTGGGTACAACGTCAATACTTTGGGCCCCGAGGCCCCAATGTTCGATGTTGTTCAGTGTCAATTTTACACAATGTCACCTGGTTGATGGTCTGTCGATTTACTGCCTCTGTCGCACCATAAAAGTGTTCACGTAGTGTAAGAAGATATTCCTTACGCCACACATTAGACCAATGATCAATTACTTTATTTAACATTTTAAATTTATTACACAACACTGCCGCATCATTGTAATCTTCATCACTTTCTTCCGGATTATCTCTATAGACAGAGGCAGCTTCCAATTTCCTTCCACATATTAGGTGAGAAGGTGTTAATACATCTGCATCAGGTGTATCACTCATGTACAAGAGAGGCCTGTTATTTATACTATTTTCTGCCTCCACTAACACTGCACGGAATTCTTCCAAATTAATTCTCTTCCGGTGTAGTACTTTGCGGAGACACCTCTTCACTGTGCCTATCAGTCTTTCGTACAGCCCCCCCCCCCTGCCAAGGGGCTCTAGGAGTAATAAATTTCCAGGTACACCCTCGTTGGGTTAACAGAGATTGAACATCGTTACTATTATTTAATTCTATCAAGTGTTGAGCACCTGCTACAAAATTTGTGGCATTATCCGAAATCATCAACCTCGGACAGAATCTCCTAGCTGCAAATTTTCGAAACAGCTGTATAAACTGTTCTGCAGACAAGTCCTGTGCCACTTCTAAATGAACTGCCCTAGTAGCAGTACAGGTGAACAAACAAACATACACTTTCAGTGGAACACCATTTGACGTACCTGTTAAAATTATTGGACCACTATAGTCTACACCTGTTACATCAAATGGTTTCACTAATTGTACACGCTCCTTTGGCAATGGTGGAGGACCTGGGTACATATAGGATATGGCATCCACACGGCGACATATTACACAAGATTTAATCACCCTTTTTACACTTTGACGTCCTTGTGGAATCCAGAAAGTTTCCCTAATACAATTAAGGTATCTTGTACCCCACCATGCATTACATTTTTATGGGCATTTAGAACAATCAAATTTGTTAGATGATGAGTTTTGGGCAGTAAGATAGGGTGTTTAGCATAATCACCCAATTCAGCATTTTGTAACCTACCTCTGCACCTAATTACACTGTTCTCTAAATACAGCCCCAATTTCTCTATTATGGAACCTTTCACAATTTTTCTTTCCATCATCAATTTAATCTCATTTCCATAGATTTCCTCCTGTACCCTCTTTATCCAAAATTCAAAAGGATGTGAAAACTTATATGAAATATTCATCTTGTTCAGAAATTTAAACACCAACTTAGTTACATTGATTAGTTTGGGTAAAGAAGAAAACCTATTTATATCAGTGGCTAAGGAAGGACAAACTATTGGAGCGGTGGTCACAGTAATTTCAACAGGAGCAATATATGCCTTTTGTACAGGCCAATTAGCTTTATTTACCAACCATCTCGGTCCTTTAAACCATGATACAGCATTTACAAATTTAGCATAAGATAAACCTCGAGACAAGAAATCAGCTGGATTCTCCTCACCAGGTATATGATTAAATGTTAACATATGCTGACCCAAACTATTATACTTCTCTTGCATCTGATTAATTTCAGCGACTTGTTTTGTACGTACACAATTTTAAACTGTTTTCCATTACGAATCCATTGTAAGGATACCTCATTATCAGACCAAATTACAGTGTCGCTAATATTTATCTACTGCAACTTATTTCTTATATAATTAGCAAATTTTGGGCCCACCTACATAAATGGCTGTTAATTCCAACTGAGGCAAGGTGCGTGATTTAATTGGAGACATTTTAGCCTTAGACATAACAAGAGAAATAACACTATTACATTGAAGGTAAGCAACTGCTCCATATGCCAATTTTGAAGCACCCACAAAAAATGTGGAGTACATTTTTCCCATTTGGATTGGCCACCTGGCATGGGAAATCCAAAATTGGAATTTTCTCACAATCACCAATTAATTCATCCACCTGTTAATGAATTCCTCAGGGAGAATTTCATCCCAAGCACATTTAAGTTTCCATGCTTCTGAATTAATAATTTCCCTCTTATAGTAAGGGTGACATAAACCTAGTGGATCAAAACATTTGGAAACTTCAGCAAGCAAAACTCTCTTAGTTAATTTGTTGGACTACTGTAATTATTAGGTTTTAACATTAAAAATCTCTCTCATATCCCCAAATTAAACCCAATACATTACTACATTTTTGCAATTCTCTCCAGGGGGAATCTTTACTTATTTTGTTCTTTAATTTGGACGAATTACTATTCATTCTCTCAGAGGCCCTATTTGCACTTTGCATTAATTTATTAGCCTCTCCATAAGTCATTAACAGTTCCTCTTCAGTTGCGTCACACCCAGGAAATTGTCCACATAAAAAATTTTTTGCTCAAAATTTCTTTACCAATGGATTCCGTACATTTAAGGTGTCAATTTATTCGTCGCCTTGAAGTAGGAAAGGATGGATGTAGCACCAAATAAAACGCTCCTAAAGCGAAGGTTTTCAGAGGGCTAAGGGGTCACAGGATTCTCAGGCCATAAGAAGTGGGTAAATCCTGGTCAGCTTCTTGTTTTTAACCCACCTTAGGAAAGCTTTACTTATGTAGCCATAAAGGCTAGTGCTTCACTCTGAAATTTAATAAGAATCCCCTTTTTTCGTCAATGACGGACCTGTATCAAACAGTCTTTAAACTAGGTACATTTTTTTTACCCTGCATACAATTTTAAAAATAATCCTCAAAAGAGTGGTTTAGATTTCCCTTTTCATCCGTGATGGGGCAAATGTGACCAAAATTTTGGCTTGCTCAGGAGGTTCCTCTTTAAATTTATTTAATTAAAATGCTCACAAATTTTTCATTAAGATTTAAAAATTCTGGTGTCTTTCTAGTTGCGGACTGGGCCTTTAAGTCCTTTTGCCCCTTCGTAATTAGGGGTAATTCTGGGTGTTTCAGTTCCACGGAAGTCGTACCCAGTTTGTCCAGATTCAAATTTTCATCTCTCAGGTTTTTTGCTCCGAGTAAAAAAAAACGTTTTACTTTTTTCATTTACATTTTTTACAATGTGTTAATTCCCCCAAATTTTTGATGGCTCAACCCATCCCTATGAAGAATTTATGGGGCCGACTTCATGGTAAACACCAGTTATGGGATTTGTAGTTTCCCTAGTCATAAATTATTATTTCGAGGAATCCCACCCTACTTTTGGGGCCCCCTGCATCTTAAAAGGGTGACACCACATTTCTTTTTCCCTACCTTTACAAAGGAGGCATAATAGTCATACCCTTCAAAATATTTTTGGGCCCAAGAATCATCACTTAAACCCGAAGGTGCAAATTTAATTTTGTGAAAGTCTTTCTGTGCTTTAAACCCTCGTAGATATTTTTTTTGGAAAAACTATCTACAATTTCTGCTTAACACGTTTTTTCCATTGCCCAACTGACAGTTACATAAAGTGTCATACAATAATTCACTCCCCAAATTTGATGGGATTAATGGTGTATAACTCAGAAAACCTCACCCTAACTAAATCTATGAAAAAAATGCTGGCCAGAATTACACACCAATTAGAAATTATCTGGGGTTTCCTGGGCTGTTTTGTCAGTCTCTGATATCTCAATTTTTGCGGAAATGCACCACCAATTTCGCCTCCTATTTGAGGGTGTCAAAACAATTTTTTAACCCCTAACAGAAAAATTTTCCCATTACACCAACTTTGTACAAAATTCAAAACGATTCGAGTCTCGTCTGCGCAGACGCAGGCTTTCCGTTTTCTAGACATAAAAATTATTAAAAACAGTTTGGCCCTTATTTTCATAAAAAAAGGGTTTCTGGAAAAAATATACATATTTTCCCCCGTGTTGTGTGGTGTGTGTGTGTGTGTGTGTGTGTGTGTGGGTGTGTTGTGTACTCACCCATTTGTGGTTTCAGGGTCGAGTCCCAGCTCCTGGCCCCCCCTTTCGTTTTCTATGACAAAATATTATTTAAATACAGTTGGCCTCTATTTACATTTTAAAAAACTGAAATTTCTGGAAAAAAATTACGTATTTTCCCATTTGTATGTGTGTGTGTTGTGGTTGTGTGTGTGTTGTGTGTGTGTGTGTGTGTATGGGTGGTGTTTTGGCGCGTGCGTGCGTACGTGCCAAATGGGTTAAAAAAAACTCATTTCAGTTTAAATAGCTGAAAATCAGGTTCTTTAAAATAGAAAACAAATGCTTGCAAGTAAGTGTGGGAGGTGGGAAAAACCACTAACTGGTGCCTATATATAATTTTTTAAAATTTTTTTTACCTTTACCTTTAATTTCTCTGACAAGTTGTGTAAGAACTTTTGGTGGTCTGACCTCCGTGACCTCTTTGTTAATTTTTACCCCTCAATACTCATCCCCGGCCCCCATTGTTCACCATGGCACGCTGTTAAACCCTGGGATCATTTTTCATCCCCGGGTTATGGGTAGCATTGTTTATTCCTGGCACCCATTGTTATCCCTGGCCACATTGTTCATCCCTGGCAAAACCCTTGTTCATTTCTCTTCACCTTAGAACCCCTGAAAAAACTTAAAAAACCCCCAAAACCCCCTAATAGGGCCAAAAAACATTCAACCCATTCTAGAATCATATTACCCCCCCTAGAACCATTACCACTACAACCCACTTAGATCGCTATAAACCCCTCCCAGAAACCCCTACAACTGCTTTGCCTGATTTGTTGCCCGCTGTGTTGGGTGTTCCTGCTGTGTACCTTTGCTTGTTCTGTTTTTGTGTTATCTGTTTTTTGTTTTTGTGTTGCCGTTTGCTTTGTGTTGTTTGCCTCCTATGTTATGTTGTTTTGTGTTTTACCCGCGTGTTTTTGGTTAGTTTTAGTGTCACAGAGTGTTGCGACATTACCTTTAGTGTTTCCCCCTTGTATTATGTTCTCCTTTCAGTGTTACCTTCTTGTTCCGGTACCTTCGTGATCTGAGTCTTGTTGTGTTACCCTTTGTGTTTTTGCTATGTTTCATGTTACCCTTTAGTGAAAAAAAAAGTCACATACCGTGACTGGAAAAATACCAAAACCCCCACGGTCTTTTGTAAATGGGTTCAAGTCGGACCGACCCCGTCGTAAGCTCCTCTATATATGTGCAGGTTTTTTATGTCCTTTCGTGTTTTTGCTGTGTTACTTTGAAAGTTTTTGCTGTGTTACCTTGAAAGTTTTTTGCTGTGTCACCTTGAAAGCTATTTGCTGTTACCTAGAAATTTTTTGCTGTGTCCCCTTAAAAAATTTTTGCTTTTTTCCTTTGAAAGTTTTTGCGTGTTACCTTGAAAGTTATTTGCTGTGTTCCCTTGAAAGTTATTTGTGTGTTACCTTGAAAGATTGCTTGTTGTTTTTACTTTGGTTTTTGCTTTCAATTTTTACCCGCTTATTATTTACTGGTTGCTTTTTTTTCCTCCTAATTTCTGTTTATTTCAAAGTTTCCTGCTGATTTGTACGTTACCCTGCGTTGTGTTACTCCAGTTTTCCCTGCTGTGTTACTGCAGGTGAATGGACACGGGGTACATCAAAAGAGATCTGTGTCTTGGTTTGACGTGTGTCCTGTTAAGGTTGGTGAGAAGTTTGAGGGGAGGGTTTTTTTTGCGTGTTTTGTTCTATGTATGTAGTAGGCACATGAATAAGTGGGAACCGTCAAAACCCCACCTGGGACCATCACAACCCCCCTTGGCCATCACAACCCACCCCCGACCGTTGTAGCCCATCTAGGACGTCACAACCCGCCTTTGGACCGGAAACCCATCCCAGGACTTTCACAAAACCCCTCCTAGGACCCTACAAGATCTCGCTTTACACACGGGAGCCCGGGTTCGATTCCCCGGGGGGAAACATTTCGAAAGTTTTTTTACACCCGTTGTCCTGTTTTACCCAGCAGCAAATGGTACCTGGGGTTTTGTCGACTGGGTGGGTCGATCCTGGGGGCAAGAGAGGACCACAAAGGGGAAAAAAGTTAGACAGTCCCCGATGACGCACTGACTTCTTGGGGTTTTCTGGGGGCTAACCTCCGGGGGTTTAAAAACCGAACGAAATCTTAGGCCGTAAAACCCCCCCTAGGATCGTAACAACCCACCCTAGGACCGTCATAACCCACCCTAGGACCGTCACAACCCACCCTAGGACCGTCACAGCCCACCCTAGGACCGTCACAACCCACCTAGGCCGTCACAACCACCAGACCTTTGCTGCCAGACGTGAACCCAGCACGAGACGTTTTCCATTTACAATGAAATAACTGACCTCCATATCAACTGCACCAGTGTTTAACGGGAAGACAACATGGCAGAAAACCTGATCAACTAAATCTCCAAGGAAATGACAGGTCTGTAGGACTTTTTTCTTCAGTGGCCAACGAGGGAAAGAATTGAGCCTTTAAACATGGCTGACCGGCATCCAAACAGCAGCTACTGCCAGACGTACAACTAGCGAAGTGAAATTCTCATATTTGCTGACGTTCATCTGTTAAACAGTAGCATCATATTGTACCACCATCATATCACCTGTACCAGTGCTAACGAGGAGGGAAACACAGGAGACATCGTTCAAATCAACAGTAACAAAACTCCAAAGGTATTGGATGGTTATCCCTCAGTGGCCTGGATTTTAACCTGGAGAGAGTTCCGGGGGTAAACGCCCCCGCGGCCCGGTCTGTGACCAGGCCTCCTGGTGGATCAGGGCCTGATAAACCAGGCTGTTATGCTGGCTGCACGCAAACCAACGTACGAGCCACACCCCGGCTGAATCCGGAACTGACTTAGGTGCTTGTCCAGTGCCAGCTTGAAGACTCCCAGGGTCTGTTGGTAATCCCCCTTATGTGTGCTGGGAGGCAGTTGAACGTCTTGGGCCCCTGACACTTATTTTTATGGTCTCTTAACGTGCTAGTGACACCCTGCTTTTCTTTGGGGGATGGTGCATCGTTCTGCCAAGTCTTTTGCTTTGTATTAGTGAGTGATTTTCGTGTGCAAGTTCGGTACTAGTCCCTCTAGGATTTTCCAGGTGTATATAATCATGTATCTCTCCCTCCTGCTTTCCCCGGGAATACAGGTTTAGGAACCCAAGCGGCTCCCAATATTTTGAGGTGTTTTATCTCCGTTTTATGCGGGGCCGTGAAAGTTCTCTGTACATTTTCTAGGTCGGCAATTTCACCTGCCTTGAAAGGTGCTGTTAGTGTGCAGCAAATTCAGCCCAGATAGAACAAGTGACCTGAAGAGTGTCATCATGGGCTTGGCCTCCCTAGTTTTGAAGGTTCTCATTATCCATCCTGTCATTTTTCTAGCGATGCGATTGATACAATGTTATGGCCCTTTGAAGGTGAGATCCTCCGACATGATCACTCCCAGGTTCTTTGACGTTGGTTGTTTCGCTCTATTTTGTGGCCAGAATTTGTTTTGTACTCTGATGAAGATTTAATTTCTCATGTTTACCATATCTGAGTAATTGAAATTTCTCATCGTTGAACTTCTATTGTTTTCTGCGCCCACTGAAAGATTTGGTTGATGCCGCCTGGAGCTTGCAGTGTCACAATGGAAGACACTGTCATGCAGATTCGGGTGTCATCTCCCAAAAGGAAGACCGGTGCTGGGGCCCTGACATCCTTGTTTTATGTCGGATATGGGATGAGGACAAGATGGGAGCGAGTACTGTGCCTTGTGGAACAGGCTTTTCACCATAGCTGCCTCGGACTTTACTCTGTTGACGATACTCTCTGTGTTCTGTTAGTGAGGAAATTATAGATCCATCGACCGACTTTTCCTGTTATTCCTTTAGCATGCATTTTGTGCGCTATTACGCTATTACGTCGTGGGAAAGAAGTGAATAGTTAAATAGTCAAGGTTAATGTTTTAGTAGCTGACCTATATTCAGCTGACCAGTGTACAGTGAGAGAATCATAGCAGAAAAAGCCAAATATATCTATAAACTCAAGGAAAGTCAGGTTGTAGGTGGCGTTACTCCCCTCAGCGTTTTAAAAATGGCTGAGTCAGCAGACCAGGTCAGGAGACAACAACACGACACAACCCCCGATAAATGGAATTGAGGGGGATTTGGAAGGATAAAACCATTGATTAAACCTTTCTGATCTACCAGAATGGAAATGAGTTAGAAGTTAATTGGTGAAGCCAGACTGTGAAGTGAGGTGGGTAGGGGAGTGTGTAATAAGGGGTTAACTATAAGGGTTTTGTGAAGTTAAGGGAAAAGTGAGCAGTGAAGAGGGTTTTGAAGAGGAAATTTTACTAGTAATTCAGTGTGATTGCTAAAGCAGATACTAAGTGTACTAGGGACTGGAAAAGAGAAATAAATATTATTGTATATGAGTAAAAGAGCGAAGAGTGAAAATGGCAGGCATTAGAGGGGTACAGGCTGCCATAATTATATTTATATTCTTCTTCAATTCATGAAGAAAGAAATCAGTCATGGGGGCTGGAAAAGGTGAATGGAGTAACAGTGCCCTGGACAGTAAAGCCCAACAGTTGCCATCCTACCAGAAAAGTAAACCTCACTATCGCCGCAAGGTATGGCAAACACCGCAACCCAAAAAAAAACAGTGGCACACAGCTCTTATTGTAGCGCTCTTAAGTGGTGATATCCAAATTAATCCAGGACCTCAAATTATTGTGCAGAGGCAAAACAGACAGATAAATGACGGCGATAATGACGGTCTAGTAGCTAGGGATGATAACCTTAACTCCATATGTAATGCATACATAGGTCAATGTGAGACAATACAGCATTATTATCTCAAACACTACCAAACAGGTGCATACACTGTACTAAAGTATGCATGAAAAACAGAAAAGGCACCTTATGTAAAATGTGTAAGGGGTGGGTGCATGATGGATGTATGTACAATTATAGCAACGGTGCCAGAATTCATTTTGTGTGTAACAATGCACTTTGGCACAGTTACCCTTTAGCAGTGATGACATTGATTTACCTAATTTTAATACAAATGACCATTGCCATATATTGATGATTATGATTGTTTTATGAAAAAGGCCTTCACTTTATTCATGTCAATGCAAGATCACTTCTTCCAAAATTTTGGCAGAGATTAGGATTCTAGCTAACAAAATTAGGGCGGCAGTTAAACCATCTCTGAATCTTGGTTGGATGATACGGTGACTGACGACTAGGTCAAAATAGATGGTTACAATATAAAACGCCTTAGATAGGAACAGAAAGGGTGGTTGGAGTATGTGCCTACATTAGAAATACTTAGCTTACAACCCAAGACCTGATTTTAAATAACAATAAACTGGAGATTCTATGGTTTGAAGTGCTGCTTCCCAAGACCAAACCCATCTTAGTAGGAACTAGTTACCGCCCTCCTACCCAGGACCAGTTCTTAGAAGACTTTTCCAGAGTCTTGTCCCGGGGTTGAAAGCAATTGCGAGACAATAATACTGGGCGACTTCAATATCTGTTTTCAGCAGCAAAATAACGGGCTATGCAAAAGGTATAAGCAAATTCTAGGATTAAATAGCTACACCAAACTAATTAATACACCAACCCGGATCACACCAGTTCTCAGCCACCCTAAATTGACACATACTTTGTAACCGCGTGAGAACATTAGTCAGTCAGGCGTCATTACCACAGGTCTTAGTGATCATTTCATCATTTACTGCACCCGGAAAATCACTAGGGATAGGATAGGCCTACACAGGACAATAAAAATGAGGTCAACTAGAAAACTACAGTAAAGAACACTGGTAAATAGGCTACACAATTGTGACTGGACAGAGATGACAAGTTGCACGGACGTAAACGATGCCTGGGAAAAATTAAAACAATGTTCACTACCATTCTTAATAATATTGCCCCAGTTAAAGAGGTTAGGATTAAACGAAGAACTGAACCTGGATGACTACTGAGATATTAGATAATATGAAATTCAGAGACCAGCTGCTAAAAAGATTTAAAGCAAACAGACAGGATATTGCAGCACTAAATGAATTCCAAAAGGTGAAACAGAGTACAGAGGCTTATAAAAGGTGCGAAGGCAAAGCACTATTGCTCAAAAATTGAAGAGTATAAGCATAACCCCAGAAAGCTCTGGCAACAACTAAAACAGTTGGGGTATAGCCATAAGCCAGTAGATAGGTCTAACATAGTACTCACTATCGATAATGAGGTATGCCACGAAACATCTAAGGTGGCAAATTGCTTTAATTCCTACTACACATCTGTTGCATCAACACTAGTAAGTAAACTACCAACTGCATCAAATACCTTTAACACAGACTCTGATAAGTTTCAAACATACTATACCAATAAAGGGGTAACCCAAACAGTTGTCAACTAGTAAGTGTATCTCATGACTTCATTCAAAAGAACTAAGCAGGTTAAACCCAACTAAGAGCACAGGCCCTGATAACATCCCGTCTAATTTCCTAAAAGATGGTGCTTCTGAACTGTCAATCCCTATTGCTCACATAATAAATCTATCAATCACCACTAATACCGTACCGGAGGGGTTCAAGGAGGCCAGAGTTAGTCCTATCTTCAAGAAAAATAATAGGTCTGATGTAAGCAACTATGACCTGTTAGTTATCTCAGTATAATATCTAAAATTCTGGAGAGGGCGGTGTTTCTCAAGTAGTTAGTACCTTAATGACAACAGCATTCTCTATAGCTATCAATCGGGCTTTAGAAGACCCTATCAACCGATACCTTTTTTATTAATCTGAGGGGATTCCCTGAGAACTGAAATGTCAAAAGGGAACCTCATAGGTATGGTAACCTTTTAGCCCTGCAAAAGGCTTCGATACTGTCAACCACAATATATTATGTAGAAACTTCAAGCTATCGGTTTATAGGTTCTGTAGATGGTTTAAGTCCTCCCTTAGCAACAGGAGAAAATATTTCAAAATAAAACAAAAGGGAAATCAAAAACCCCTGCGATAACATGTGGAGTTCCCAAGGTAGTATTCTGGGTCCCTTATTATTCTTATGTTATGTCAATGATTGCCTATCAGTGTCAAGTGCAAACTCTACTGTATGCAATGACGTGCTCTGTTAGTGAAGGTAAAGACCCACAAGATATTGCTAATGTTTTAACACTGGAACTGGAGTCCTGCAGCAAATGGTTAGTAGCCCAAACAACTATCATTACACCTAGGGAAAAAAAAATGAAGCCATTCTCTTTGGAAAAGAAACATAAACTGAGAAGGGTAAATAATTTTAATGTTCAGTGTAATGGGGAGTCCATCACTTTGGTTTCATCAGTTTAAAATATCTGGGAATCCCCTTTGACCCATGCATGTCAGGAGAATTGATAGGGAAACGTTTTAGTAAAGAAAGCGAATGCCAGACTGAAGTTCCTGTATAGACAAGCAGTTTTCTACCCACTGAGGCTCGCAGGACCTATGTCTAGCCCTTTATACAATGCCATATGGATTACGCTTGCTCTTCATGGTACTCTGCCTTGACAAAAAAACTGAAAGATAGACTGCAAATCACCAGAACAAAATCTTTAAGATTCTTTCCTGGGGCTGGGACAAGGGGAAAACATGTAGGCCAGGTGAATTACAGCAGTTGGATATGCTGAATGTTAAAGCAGAGTAAAACAACTGAAACTAAATCATGTTTATAAAATTGCTCACAAACAGTGTCCAGAATATCTTGCTGTCAATTTTGTCAAGGTTGGGAACCAAGCAATCTAGTACTAGGGGGAGAGAGCACAACTTTTTTTAGTACCCACAGTCAGTGGCCAGGCGTCAAACACCTTTTATTGTACGCATAAAGGAATGGAACAGATACCCGCACATTTTAAAAGCAGTCATAGCATGAACCAGTTCAAGAAGAGTGCCAAAAAGTTTGATAAATGAAGTTTACAGAAAGGGGACGGGAATGTTTTTTCTATTTTTTAGCTAAAATACGTGTAAATTTTACCTTTTTCCCTAGTAATGACCCGTATTGTAGTTAGTCTTAATGACCCTCGTGTAGTAGATAGTCTTTTTAGTATGATAATAAGATGTTATCTTCATTGTAGAATAATAAGAAAATATTATAACCTTTATATTATAATAATAAGATAAAAGGACCCCAATGGAAATAAGTCACTCTGTCTGACTTTTTTGGGTTATCCTAGGTTCTCTACACATATGCTGCTATGTATGATAATTCTATGTAACTGTATTTGTGTATACCTGAATAAATTTACTTACTTACTTACCCTAGGACCGTCACAACCCACCCTAGGACCGTCACAACCCACCCTAGGACCGTCACAACCCACCCTAGGACCGTCACAACCCACCCTAGGACCGTCACAACCCTTCAACCCAACAATAACAACAACAACTATCTGATACAGTTTGCATACTTTCTCGCATAAATATAATTTTTGTAATTTTTTAAAAGCTAATATTATATATCAAAAATAAATATCTGGAAGAAAGTAATATAAAATAAATAAAAATCGACGCTGCACGTAATCGTTCAATCTTCTTCATAAAAATATGTTAACTTCAACAAACTGTGCCAGATAAATCTTACCAAGGTTGATAATCAGGAAACAGAAGTTGGGAAGTAGAGGAGAGGCTCTTGTAGCCTAAATGTTCGGGGAAAAATGGATACTTGATTGTGATTCACGACTTTATCTGTGTGTAATGTTGTTTAGTATTATATATGTAGTGGAAGGGAAGGGAAATGAAGCGTGGAGGAGCAGTTTTGTGGTTGGGATACGTGAGGGGCTCGGATGATATTGTGAGTCTTGTGGTTCCCATCTGGATGATATTACTGTGGTAGAGGCTGCCGCACCTGGGCCTCCCCTCACCAAAATTACACTCAGTATTACCACCCACTGAAATTAAGCATAATGCTCATACCAGGTTTCAGATACACTCCCCCAACAGGCTGGACTTGTATGGTGAACGACAGGTCCTGGCACAAACCCAGGAAAGTGTCAAACAAGGTGTTTAATGAACAAGAAGATGCAATAATGAAGAAAAGTTCTCATATGAACGATCACTTGGGAAAATGTACAAAAAGGAGCAGATGACAGCAGTGGCTTGGAGGAGATAATTCACTCTGTTGTCATCGAGGGAAATTTTGGGGAAAGAGATTAGAGAAGATATTAACCAGATTTGAATATTGTTTGAGTTCAACTATAATGTAACAAAAACTGAGGTGAGTGCAATGCTTTATTGGTACTAGCAGGAAAGAGATGCTTCACGTCTTTCACCAAGGCACATGCTGTGCAGCTCCTATATTGTTTCAGCATACACTGTTAAACTACTTTTTTCTTTGATGTTGAGTCAACTTATTTTGATAGAGATTAAAGCAGTCTAAATAGCAAGGAAACTTTCACATTGTCAGATTTTGCTGTGGCTTGTAGTCAGTGACTTGAAACAACTTTATGGACATGGTTTGGATGTGTCAAAATGGAAATTGTAATTTCTCTATGTTTAAAATTTTTTGTGTTGTGATTTTTGCAGTTTATTAGTGATGAGTTACCTTCTTCCTTTTTATGTCAAGTCTTCTGTACTTTAATTCCATGTAAGATCTGTTTGGGTGTTAGTAATATGTATTTTATACAGGCTTTGTACATATCTTCTTCACCTTTTCCATCCATTGGTTTATGTTGAGGAGAGTTTTCCAAGGGATGTTTGATAGTTGTTTCAGTTAATTTTCTGATTGTTGAAGTTGAAATTTTCCAAACATTTCCTTACACTAACTGTTGTTTGATTCTCCACACTGTATCCTTGTTTTAGCTTCAAGGAAAATTGTTTGTTTAGCAAACTAGCTATTTACTTCTAGTAATTTCATTTATGATTTAATGCAAACTTCTCATATAATCTTAAGAGTTCTCTGGTAATAACCCATTTAGCTTACAATACTTTCAGTCTGTACAGTTTCTGCTGCAATAACTGTTGTCTGTCTTCTTCCATTTAAAAAACATTTGGGAGGTTGAAGATTCCATATATTTGGTGATTTTAAAAAGTTCAGGTCCATATGTGGTTGTTTCATATAAATAAAAATAACTCCAATTTACAATTTAAATATTTATTAAATCACATCTGTTCAAATTATAGTTTGGATCCATATTTTACTGTCTGAGAAGTCATTAGTGTGGACTTTCATGAAGGCTCCAGATATATAATTTGTTTCTGTAAGCAGGCATTTATTCTTGGCATATTGTTTTGTATCCCTTTTTTGT
>NC_069445.1:34267458-34328399 GCF_026875155.1 Cherax quadricarinatus | reverse complement strand
TCCCCCCCCTTTATTTTTTCACTGGACATAGGGTGTGGGAAAAAGTAAAATTCTTTTCTGTGGACACAAAGTATTATTTTCGTTGATGAGTAACCTAATAAGTAAATAGCCAAACTGAAATAAATATATTTGTTACTGAAAATTTTCAAGAATTAATGAAGGATTAACTTTTAAACAGAACTTTGATGGGAAAAAGACATTATGTACAGTTCAACTTTTTAAGGGGAAAGTTTCCCCAGAGGGGCTTCTTCAGTCCTAATACAGAGAAAACTAAGAAAAACATTTATAGTGGCGGGGTCGTGGGGGTGCTGCGGGGGGTTGAGGGGGTGGAGTAGTAGTAGAAAGGATTATAGTAGTTAGTTTAGTAGTAGATAGAGTAGAAAGGGAATAAGGAGGTGAGGTAGGGGGGCCTGTGGATCAAGAAAACCCAGTTCCCAGGAGGGGTAAAACCCTTTTGTTTAGTTTTTGAAATACTGAACTCCCGGATTTTTCTTTATAGTGTTATGACAGAAATTAGTGCAGCTTCAATGATTTTCCCCGTTTAAGTGTCTTTTTTAAAAACTTTTCTTCATTGAATTTCATGATGCCCAAATGTCTCTTGTTGAAACTGCGTTTTTGCGGAATCATTTCTGCAAGCTTTTTTGTGTTCTGCTACCTAATGTCCAGATTTTGGGTGTTTCCCTAATATCCCTTGTCAACCCCCCACAGGGATGTGTAGTTCCTGACTTGTGCCAGAAAATGTTTGGGTTTTTGTACATTTTCCTAAAGTATTTGAAGACGGGTAGATATTTTAGTTTTTTTGTCAAACATTTTAAAAAATTAGTGGCAACGTTTGCCGGGTAAAACGATGAAATTTTGGGGCTTTTCTTCAATTTGATAGGTGTTGGTCTTGCTGGGGAACTGTTGATTTTCCTGCACCCGTATGATTTGTGGGGGAAAAAGTGAGTGAACTAAAAGATTTGGGTTTGGTATGTGCTTCTTCTTCGAGGAATGCGGACGGGAAAATTTTGTAGGCTTCGAAAGAACCCAATAACTCCCCCTCTTTTTTTTCTTGTGTCATGGTGAGAAAAGAAATGTACAAATCACTTGTGGGTAGGCTTCCGGGAAAAGATTAAAAAGAAAGTTTGTTTTCCCCTGTGGAAAAACGTCGAAAAAAGGAACTGGTTGTCCTTCTCCCCCTCAGAGAAAATTTTATAGTGGGTTCCCAGTTTGTGGTGTTGAGGATGCCCTGTACTCAGTTTTTTGGGTAAAATGCCCAAAATATCATCTCGTACCGCATCCAAGAATGAACGAGGGATTTTTTGAGGACCCTTCTTGATTCAGGTCCTCCATATAAATTTGCAAAAACTGCACAAAGGGGGGATCCATGGCAGTCCGAAGAGTTGTTTTTTACTTTTGTCCTCGAACCAAAAACAGTTATAACGAACACAAAGTTCGACAAGGCTAAAAAAACTTGGGGGGGTACATTTAACTCTGTATCTCTTTAATCACCCTGCGAAGAAGATCAATGGTTTGATCAAGGGCATTGGGAAAAGGGGCAGTCCGAAAAAACTTGCAAGCTTTTTATCATCATGTGAACCCTGTACTTTAAGGAGGTACCCGAATGCTTTAGATAGCCTGACTGATTGTACCCAGGAGCTTTGACAAAATTTCGCCAAAACTCCTGCTAACTGTGAGGGGCCTGCCGATCCGATGTAAGGGTTTCCCATAGGCACAGGGGGTTTGGGGGTTTTTTGGTAAACCAAAAAGTCTAGCTGACTTGGGGGTTGGTAGGGATGAGGCGAAAGAGCTTTTTCCTTCTTCTTTTTCCGAGTTACTGGGGTTTTCTAAAAAAAGGAATCTTTTTCTTTCCTCCTGATGTTGGGGGGATGGAAAGTATGTGTTGGCGCGTTAAATAAATCTTGCATCTTACTAACTGTCTTATGTTTAGGGGACCATCCTCCCCCTTTGTCCGCTGTGGTGATGAGAAATCATTTTTGGTAGCTAAGTGTTTGGTCCCGGATTACGAGAGGAATGACGGATGACTAGGTTTAGAAAATGCAGCTGCAATTTGTCCTTGTATAAACCTTTTTTAAACTCAGAGTCACCGAAAAAAAATGGTTTTTTATCACTGGTCTAACTCGCATTTAGGCTTCCCTTGCCCGTAGCAAACTTTAGACCTAAGCTGAGTGCTTTGGTTCTGTATCCTGAGAACATAAGAAGAAAGGGTTTTTGTGATGTCAGCTTCTTTCTTTCCCTTTGTTGGTTACAGGAGAGGAAGTTTTTGAGAGCCGTAGTTTTTGCTGAGGTTTGGGGGTGGGAACTTTGTTAGGAGATTTGCGGTGCGTCTGTCAGGAGTGGGGGGGAAGGGGGTGAGAGTAGGTGAGCACTATGGAAATAATCTTTTAGCAAGCGGTAGATCTTCCCTTTCACTCCTAGAATGGGAATAGCGGAGAGAAGGATGTTTAGAATCCCTGGTGGTGTGGGGTGGGGTCTAGGTGCGACCATTTTCTTGCAGTTTGAGAAAAAAACTCTGGAACCTACTATAAATTTACTCTAGAGGAGGAGAAGGCAACCGTTTCCTTTTCTCGACGTTTTTTTACGCACAGGGGGAAAAAAACTTTCTTTTAAAAATTTTCCCAAACCTACCACAAAAAGATCTTGTACATTTCTTTTCCACCTGACCAAAAACTAAAAAAGGGGTAGTTATTGGTTTTTCGAGAGCCTCAGAAATTTTCCGTCCGCTTCCTAAAAAAAAAATGTACATACATACCAAATCTTTTTGTTCCTACATTTCCCCTACACTTCAAGTGACTGCAGGAAACGTGAACCGTATCCCCAGCAAACCAACCCCTATCAATTGAAGAAAAACCTCCCAAAATTCATCGTTTTACCGGTCGCAACGTTTTCCATAATGTTTCAAAAAAGTTTGAAAAAAATGGCTAAAAATCTACAGCTCTTCAACTACTATTAGGAACCTGATACAAAAACCCAAGCATGATTCTGGCACAAGTGCAGGAATCTACACTATACCATGTGGGGGGTGTGACAAGGTATATGTAGGGGAAACAGCCAGAACTCTGGACATTAGGATAGCAGAACACAAAAATGCTTGCAGAAATGATGACCGCAAAACGCATGTGTTCAACTAGAGACGATGTTGGACACCTCATGAAATTCAATGAAGCTAAACTAGTTTTTAAAGAAGACGACTTAAGACGGAGAAAATGCATTGAAGCTGCACTAATTTCTGTCAGTAACACTATAAAGCAAAAATCCGGTAGTTACAGTATTTCAAAATTACTAAGCAAGAGGATATTACCCATCCTGGGAACTGGAGTTACTTGATGCCAGCAGGTCCCTCTCTAGCCTCACCTCCTTAGTTCCATTACTACTACTACTACTACTACTACTACTACTACTACTACTACTACTACTACTACTACTACTACTACTACCACCTCTACCCACGCAGCACCTCACCTGACTCCCGCCACTATATATATGTGTGTTTTCTTAGTTTTCTCTGTATTAGGACTGAAGAAGCCACTCGTGGCGAAACGTTTCCTTTAATAAATGTCCTGAACTGTACATAAGTGTCTTTTTCCACATCTTGTCGGTATCACCATACCATTTCCTCAAGATCTTTTGAGTTCACTATTGACAATAACAACAAATAATAATAATAATCATAATTATTATAGGTAGTAGGTTGGTAGACAGCAACCACCCAGGGAGGTACTACCGTCCTGCCAAGTGAGTGTAAAACGAAAGCCTGTAATTGTTTTACATGATGGTAGGATTGCTGGTGTCTTTTGTCTGTCTCATAAATATACAAGATTACAGGTACGTCTTGCTACTTCTACTTACACTTAGGTCACACTACACATACATGTACAAGCATATATATACATACCTCTCTGGGTTTTCTTCTATTTTCTTTCTAGTTCTTGTTCTTGTTTATTTCCTCTTATCTCCATGGGGAAGTGGAACAGAATTCTTCCTCCGTAAGCCATGCGTGTTGTAAGAGGTAACTAAAATGCCGGCAGCAAGGGGCTAGTAACCCCTTCTCCTTTATATATTACTAAATTTGAAAGGAGAAACTTTCATTTTTCCTTTTGGGCCACCCCGCCTCGGTGGGATACGGCCGGTGTGTTGAAAGAAGAATCATGATTATAATAGAAATGAAGCAGGGAAACAAGTGAGTGGTACACTGATGCATCTGTGGAGACAAAGAACATTATCCATGGAGGCAAAAAGAGGAATGTATGAGAGTATAGAGATTTCAATGCTTTTATGTGTGTGAAACCTGGGTTGTGAATGTTGCAGTGAGGAGGAGGCTGGAGGTAGTGTAGATGTCAAGTCTGAGGGCAATGTGTAGTATGAGTATTATGCAGAGAATTCGTAGTGTGTAAATTAGATGATCGTATAGGAATTTTTTGTTAACAGAATCCACTAATTTTGCAAACAGTTTATTTCTACTGTACCTTGCTTAGTCCCCAGAATTTTAAAGTAGGTCCCTGGACCTTTCATGTGCCTCTGCAGTCTTATCATTACTGCCCACTGGATGATTGTAAGGGCCATAGTAAATCAATTAAATCAATCCATATACTACAATGTTACTGTTCGCATTTTTGTCAACAGTTTCTGCCATACATCTACTGTCCTCAAATTACTTACAAAATTTGTGTATTAGGCGGAGGCTCAATGGGAATCTGCCATGACAGTACCCCTCGTTGTTGCCGAACAACTACCAGCAATGGATAAGTATAACCACTCATAGGGCTGCTCACAGTTACTCGCACAGCACTATTCTGTAAAATAAATTTTATATTAAATAAAAAACATTTAAATGTTCATTTATTTGTAGGTTTTAAGAATTTTCAGATAATTTTACTTTTTTTATTAAAATCAAAACTTCGGTATTAAAATTAAGTGAAAAACATCATCTCTGTGTACAGAAATGCAGATTTATGTTAAGAACAGGGAAGTGCTGCTTTGGGAAAGTGTGTAGATTCTATCAAAGAAAACATGTAAAGACTCGCTTAAAAAAATGCTATGGCCTAAAGTGCATACTATTTCAAATGAGAGGAACTGAATTTTTCCAACAAAAATCTGTTTTTTTTTTTTTAAGGCACGAAGGCAAAGACAAAGAATGCGAAACGGCAAAAAAGAAACTTTAAACAGACAGATGGAAATACAGTAAACCCTCCAAATAATGAACTAATAGACTATTAAGGAAATAAGTCACGTTGTCTGACCTTTTTTTTGGGTTAGCCTAGGTAATTTACACTATGTATGATAATTGTACTTATATATTTCTTATATATTAATTTATTTATTTATTTGTACAACTATGTATCATGTCCATATAAAAAAATAAATAAATAAATAAATGTGTACCTGTGCCTAAATAAACTTACTTATTTAATGGCACTTGTGGAAAATACATAAGAGATTGTTTTGCCATGATTGTTACAATAATGGACAATTCTCTATCCAACAGATTTTGTCCACTGTTTCCAAATCAAGTGATCCAGTGGACTTATGTTCCTTAATTCCTCATTATACTGAGGTTTGTTACAAGGAGTTTTTTTTTTGTATGAAAAAGAAACAAGTCAGGTGACATGAGTATAAATCATTAGGGAAAAAGAAAACAAGTCACACACGCCAAAAATAAATGCTAAATCCTAAATTACAGTATTACAAACACCAACCATACAACACAGACCCAGAGTAGCTACCCACACCAGCCTAATTATAAGCAGATGGAGCTGTACTGGACAGAACAATTATAGGAAACAGAACAGCATGAGTGAGAGGAATATCATACTCGATTCACCAACAATTTTGCCAGTATTAAATTCACCCACAGAATAATCTCCAGTTTTGTTTTTGCTAATATATATATACAAAGCATGAGAACAAAGATACAAAACAATATGCCAAGAATAAATGCCTGCTTACAGAAACAAATTATATATCTGGAGCCTTCATGAAAGTCCACACTAATGACTTCTCAGACAGTAAAATATGGATCCAAACTATAATTTGAACAGATGTGATTTAATAAATATTTAAATTGTAAATTGGAGTTAGTTTATTTATATGAAACAACCACATATGTGACCTGAACTTTTTAAAATCACCAAATGCTATGGAATCTTCAACCTCCCAAATGTTTTTTAAATGGAAGAAGACAGACAACAGTATTGCAGCAGAAACTGTACAGACTGAAAGTATTGTAGCTAAATGGGTTTATACCAGAGAACTTTTAAGATTATATGAGAAGTTTGCATTAAATCATCAATGAAATTACTAGAAGTAAATATGCTATGTTTGCTGACAAACAACTTCCTTGAAGCTCAAACAAGGATACAGGTGTGGAGAATCAAACAACAGTTAGTGTAAGGAAATGTTTGGTAAATTCAACTTCAACAATCAGAAAATTAACTGAAACAACTATCAAACATCCCTTGGAAAACTCTCCTCAACACTAAACCAATGGATGGAAAAGGTGAAGAAGATATGTACAAAGCCTGTATAAAATACATATTACTAACACCCAAACAGATCTTACATGGAGTTAAAGTACAGAAGACTTTACATAAAAAGGAAGAAGGTAACTCATCACTAATAAACTGCAAAAATCACAACACAGAAAATTTACATAGAGAAATTACAATTTCCAGTTGACATAGTCCAAACCATGTCCATAAGTTGTTTCAAGTCACTGACTACAAGCCACAGCAAAATCTGACAATGTGAAAGTTTCCTTGCTATTTAGACTGCTTTAATCTCTACTATCAAAATAAGTTGACTCAACATCAAAGAAAAAAGTAGTTTAACAGTGTATGCTGAAACAATATAGGAGCTGCACAGCATGTGCCTTGGTGAAAGACTGTGAAGCATCTCTTTCCTGCTAGTACCAATAAAAGCATTGCACTCACCTTCAGTTTTGTTACATTATAGTTGAACTCAAACAAGTATTCAGAAGTCTGGTTAATATCTTCTCTAATCTCTTCTCCAAACTTTCCCTCGATGACAACAGAGTGAATTATCTCCTCCAAGCCACTGCTGTCATCTGCTCCTTTTTTGTACATTCCAAGTGATCGTTCATAGTGAGAACTTTTCTTCATTATTGCATCTTCTTGTTCATTATCACCTTGTTTGACACTTTCCTGGTTAGTGCCAGGAGCCTGTCGTTCACCATACAAGTCCAGCTGTGGTGGAGTGTATGCTGAAACCTGGTATGGAGCATTATGCTTAAGTTTCAGTGGGTGGTAATACTGATGTGTATTGTGGTGAGGGTGAGGCCCAGGGTGTTGGGCAGCCTCTACCACAGTAGATATCATCCAGATGGCAACCACAAGACTCACCATTATCATCCGAGCCCTCACGTATCCCAACCACAAAACTGCTCCTCCACGCTTCATTTCCTCTTCCCTTCCACTACATATATAATACTAGGCAACATTACACCACAGATAAAGTCGTGAATCACAATCAAGTATCCATTTCCACGAACATTTAGGCTACAAGAGCCTCTCCTCTACTTCCCAACTTGTTTCCTGATTATCAACCTTGGTAAGATTTATCTGGCACAGTTTGTTAGAGTTAACATATTTTTATGAAGAAGATTGAACGATTACGTGCAGCGTCGAATTTTATTTATTTTATATTACTTTCTTCCAGATATTTATTTTTGATATATAATATTAGCTTTTAAAAAATTACAAAAATTATAATTATGCGAGAAAGTATGCAAACTGTATCAGATAGTTGTTGTTGTTATTGTTGGGTTGAAGGGTTGTGACGGTCCTAGGGTGGGTTGTGACGGTCCTAGGGTGGGTTAAGATAAGATAAGATTTCGTTCGGATTTTTAACCCCGGAGGGTTAGCCACCCAGGATAACCCAAGAAAGTCAGTGCGTCATCGAGGACTGTCTAACTTATTTCCATTGGGGTCCTTAATCTTGTCCCCCAGGATGCGACCCACACCAGTTGACTAACACCCAGGTACCTATTTGCTGCTAGGTGAACAGGACAATAGGTGTAAGGAAACGTGTCGGAATTTCCACCCGCCGGGAATCGAACCCGGGCCCTCCATGTGTGAAGCGGGAGTTTTAGCCACCAGACCACGGTCCTAGGGTGGGTTGTGACGGTCCTAGGGTGGGTTGTGACGGTCCTAGGGTGGGTTGTGACGGTCCTAGGGTGGGTTGTGACGGTCCTAGGGTGGGTTGTTACGGTCCTAGGGTGGGTTGTTACGGTCCTAAGATTTCGTTAGGATTTTTAACCCCGGAGGGTTAGCCACCCAGGATAACCCAAGAAAGTCAGTGCGTTATCGAGGACTGTCTAACTTATTTCCATTGTGGTCCTCAATCTTGTCCCCCAGGATGCGACCCACACCAGTCGACTAACACCCAGGTACCTATTTGCTGCTAGGTGAACAGGACAATAGGTGTAAGGAAACGTGTCGAAATGTTTCCTCGCCGGGAATCGAACCCGGGCTCTCCGTGTGTGAAGCGAGATCTTGTGACGGTCCTAGGATGGGTTGTGACAGTCCTAGGATGGGTTGTGCCGGTCCTAAGGTGGGTTGTGACGTCCTAGGATGGGCTACAACGGTCGTAGGGTAGGTTGTGATGGCTCTAAGGTGGGTTGTGATGGTCCCAGGGTGGGTTGTGACGGTTCCACACTTATTCATGTGCCTACTACATACATAGAACAATACACGCAAACTTAAACCCTCCACTCAAACTTCTCACCAACCTTAACAGGACACACGATCATAACACAAGACACAGATCTCTTTTTGATGTACCCCGTGTCCATATCACACTGCATGTAACACAGCAGGTAACACTGAGAGTAACACAACGCAGGGTAACGTAGCAACTCAGCAGGAAACTTTGAAAGCAACACAGAAATATAGGAGGAAGCACAGCAACACAGAGTAATAATATAGCTGGTAATATTGAAAGCAACACGAAAGGTAACACAACACAGCAAATAGCTTTCAAGGTAACACAGCAAATAACTTTCAAGGTAACACAGCAAATAACTTTCAAGGTAACACAGCAAATAACTTTCAAGGTAACACAGCAAATGACTTTCAAGGTAACACAGCAAATAACTTTCAAGGTAACACAGCTAATAACTTTCAAGGAAACAGCAAATAATTTTCAAGGTGACACAGCAAATAACTTTCTAGGTAACAGCAAATAGCTTTCAAGGTGACACAGCAAATAACTTTCAAGGTAACACAGCAAATAACTTTCAAAGTAACACAGCAAATAACACTGAAGGTACATAAATAACCTGCAGGGGTGTCACTAGCACGTTAAGAGACCATACAATAAGTGTCAGGGGCCCGAGACTGTTCAACTGCCTCCCAGCACACATAAGGGGGATTACCAACAGACCCCTGGCAGTCTTCAAGCTGGCACTGGACAATCACCTAAAGTCAGTTCCTGATCAGCCGGGCTGTGGCTCGTACGTTGGTTTGCGTGCAGCCAGCAGCAACAGCCTGGTTGATCAGGCTCTGATCCACCAGGAGGCCTGGTCACAGACCGGGCCGCGGGGGCGTTGACCCCCGGAACTCTCTCCAGGTAAACTCCAGGTAAACATATATAGAGGAGCTTACGACGACGGTCGGTCCGACTTGAACCATTTACAAAATGACTCAGTGCGGGTTGTGTATTGTTCCAGTCACGGTATTGTGCCTTTTTTCTTACACTGAAGGTAACATAGCAGATAACACTGAAGGTAACACAACAAGACTCAGATGACACTGAAGGTATCACAGGAACACAGAAGGTAACACTGAAAGGAGAACAGTAATACAACATGAAACACTACAAGGTAATGTCGCAACACTGCTGGTGACACTGAAACTAACCACAACACAGCAGGTAAAACAGCAGACAACATAACATAGGAGGCAAACAACACAAGAGCAAAACAGGCAACACAATAACACAACAGATAACGCAAAAACAGAACAATGCAACAGGTGACACAGCAGGAATCACCACAACACAGCAGGCAACAAATCAGGCGAAGTAGTTGTAGTGGTTCTAGGATGGGTTATAGCGATTCTAAGTGGGTTGTAGTAGATAGTGGTTCTAGGGAGGTAAGTAGTGATTCTAGAATGGGTTGAATGTCTCTTATGGACCTATTATGGGTTTTAGGGTTTTTAAGGTTAGTTGCAGTGGTTCGAAGGCTGAAGAGTAATGAACAATGTGTGCCAGGGATGAACAATGTGTGCCAGGGATGAACAATGTGTGCCAGGGATGAACAATGTGTGCCAGGGATGAACAATGGGTGCCAGGAATAAACAATGCGTACTCCAGGTATACTCCAGGGATGGTATAAACCTTGGTAATAAATACCGACAAGTTGAACATCAAAATGGTATACAATACCGACAGGTTGTTAGGTACCTAACACACCGACAAGTTGGTTTAGAAAGACACGTAAGCAAACACTATGACATATTTATTAGAAAACGTTTCGGTCCTGGGACCTTGATCACTTCTAACATACAGAGGTAGAAAGGCATTATATATATATAGGCGGAGAGTGAGGTGTAACGCACGTGACCTGAAGAATGTCATGTGTTCTTATGTTCTTATGACATTCCTCAGGTCACGTGCGTCACACCTCACTCTCCGCCTATATATATAATGCCTTTCTACCTCTGTATGTTAGAAGTGATCAAGGTCCCAGGACCGAAACGTTTTCTAATAAATATGTCATAGTGTTTGCTTACGTGTCTTTCTAAACCAACTCCAGGGATGAACAATGAGTGCCAGGGATGAACTAGCGTGCCATGGGTGAACAATGTTTGCCAGGGATGAATATTGAGTGGTAGGAATGAACAAAGAGTGTCACTGGAGGTCAGTGACTCACTCACCAGTGTTCTTACACAACATGTCAGAGGAAATTAAAGGTCAAGGTGGAAAAAACTTTAAACATTATATATAGCGCACCAGTTAGTTTGATTTTCCCACCTACCGACACTTATCTTGCAAGCATATTTAGCTTTTCTATTTTCAAGTATATCTGATTGCTCATGCTAGTTAACTGAAATCAGTTCTTTTAACTCGCATTCATGTGCACGGTAGCGCACACACACACACACACACTCGTGGAGGAGTCACGCGGTTTGAGCTAGATAAGATAAGATAAGATTTCGTTCGGATTTTTAATCCCCGGAGGATTAGCCACCCAGGATAACCCAAGAAAGTCAGTGCGTCATCGAGGACTGTCTAACTTATTTCCATTGGGGTCCTTAATCTTGTCCCCCAGGATGCGACCCACACCAGTCGACTAACACCCAGGTACCTATTTGCTGCTAGGTGAACAGGACAACAGGTGTAAGGAAACGTGTCGAAATGTTTCCACCCGCCGGGAATCGAACCCGGGGCCTCCGTGTGTGAAGCGGGAGCTTTAGCCACCAGGCCACCGGGCCACCGGTGTTTTGGTGATAATTTCTGACTGTGCCATAAGGAATAGAGTGTGGGATATAGGCGTGTGCACGCATAAGAGTGCATATAATACCTTAAGCCCCGAAAAAAGGAAATATAAGTGATCACAGAAAAGAAAAAAAAGGAAATATTGTTGAGTGTTTAGTGAGGGCCGTTGGAAGGGTGAACAGTTGTGTCAGGCCTAAATAGTGTTGCCATAATAACGCAGTGGGTTATTTTGAAGAATAAGTGCGACTCAAGACCAGGGAGATAAAGCTATGTATAGATGTGTCAGTAAATACGTGAGTGAGTGAAAAAATTTAGAAGAGCTAAAAAAAATTTTGAGCTACGGGAAAAGTTAGTGGAAAAATTACGAGAAGCTCAAACATCAATTTGGAAAAGGGCAGCCAGCAACGAAATCCACTGCCAGCCGCATTTAAAATTTACCTAGTTTGAGTTGCATGGGGTCAATTTTTTTCCTGTCTTAGCGGAATTGGGGGTCACTTCTGAGCTATAGAAATTTGAAAAAGCAGCATTTTTTGGCATTTAATAGAAATTTTGAGGGAGCGGGAATAGGGGAAGCCTAGTGTATTAATTTTTGAACGTAATTTTAAAAATCTAAAGTAAGTGGGAACCAAGAATGGGTACTATACAATACTTTCCTGGAGTTTACCCAGAGAGAGTTTTGGGGGTCAACGCCCCCGCGGCCCCGGGCGTACCGGCCCCCTGGTGGATCCCCCTGATCAACCCGGCGTTGTGTGGCTGCACGCAAACCAACGTACGAGCCACGCCCGGGGATCGGAACTGACTTTAGGTGATTGTCAGTGCCAGCTTGAAGACCCGGGGGCTGTTGGTAATCCCCCTTATGTTGTGGGAGGCAGTTTAAAAAGTTCGGGGCCCCCACACTTATTGTTGGTCTCTTAACGTGCTAGTGCACCCCCCTGTTTTCTTGGGGGATGGTGATGTCTGCCCCAAATCTTTTGCTTTGTGTGAGTATTTTCGTGTGCAAAATTGGGGACTGTCCCTCTGGTTTTTTCCCGGTGTATATAATCATGTATCTTCCTCCCGCGTTCCCGGGAAAAGGGTTTTGAAACCAAGCGCTCCCGTAAATTGAGGGTTTTTTTCTCCCCTTATGCGGGCCCTTAAGTTCTCTGACATTTTCTAGGGCGGGGAATTTCACCCGCCTTGAAAGGTGCTGTTAGGTGCAGCATTTTTCCAGCCTGATAGAACAAGTGACCGAAGAGTGTCCCCCATGGGGTTGGCCTCCCCAGTTTTGAAGGTTCCCTTATCCATCCTGTCATTTTCTAGCAATACGATTGATACAATGTTATGGTCCTTGAAGGTGAGATCCTCCGACATAATCACTCCCAGGTCTTGACGTTGGTGTTTCGCTCTATTTGTGGCCAGAATTTGTTTTGTACTCTGATGAAGATTTAATTTCCTCATGTTTACCATATCTGAGTAATTGAAATTTCTCATCGTTGAACTTCATATTGTTTTCTGCAGCCCACGAAAGATTTGGTTGATGTCCGCCTGGAGCCTTGCAGTGTCTGCAAGGGAAGACACTGTCATGCAGATTCGGGTGTCATCTGCAAAGGAAGACACGGTGCTGTGGCTGACATCCTTGTCTATGTCGGATATGAGGAGAGGAACAAGATGGGAGCTAGTACTGTGCCTTGTGGAACAGAGCTTTTCACCGTAGCTGCCTCGGACTTTACTCTGTTGACGACTACTCTCTGGTTCTGTTAGTGAGGAAATTTTAGATCATCGACCGACTTTTTTCCTTTTATTCCTTTAGCACGCATTTTGTGCGCTATTACGCCATGGTCACACTTGTCGAAGGCTTTGCAAAGTCTGTTATATTACATCTGCATTCTTTTTGTCTTCTAGTGCATTTAGGACCTTGTCGTAGTGATCCAATAGTTGAGACAGACAGGAGCGACCTGTTCTAAACCCATGTTGCCCTGGGTTGTGTAACTGATGGGTTTTTTAGATGGGTTTGGTGATCTTGCTTCTTAGGACCCCTTTCAAAGATTTTTTGATATGGGATGTTAGTGCATTGGTCTGTAGTTCTTTGCTATTGCTTTTTCTGCCCCTTTTGTGGAGTGGGGCTATGTCTGTTGTTTTTTTGTTTCTGAGGGACGACCCCCGTGTCCATGCTCCCCCTCCATAGGATGGAAAAGGCTCGTGATAGGGGCTTCTTGCAGTTCTTGATGACACAGAGTTCCATGAGTCTGGCCCTGGGGCAGAGTGCCTGGGCAGTCATTTATCGCCTGTTCGAAGTCATTTGGCGTCAGGATAACATCGGATTTGGCTTGTGTTAATCAAATTTTGTGGCTCTCTCATAAAAAAATTCATTTTGGTCTTCGCTCTCAGTCTGGTTAGCGGTTGCTAAAAACGATCATATTGGGATTGAGTAGCTCACTCATTTCCTTGCTGTCATCTGTGTTGGACCCATCTTTTTTAAGTAGGGGCCCAATACTGGACGTTGTTCTCGATTTTGATTTGGCATAGGAGAAGAAATACTTTGGGTTTCTTTTGATTTCATTATGGCTTTTTAGTTCTTCCCCCGATTCCTGACTCCCAAAGGATTCTTTTAGCTTAAGTTCGATGCTTGCTATTTCTCTGACCAGTGTCTCCCTACGCATTTCAGATATATTGACCTCTTTAGCCGCTCTGTTATTCTTTTCCGTCGCCTGTAAAGGGAGCGCCTGTCTCTTTCTATTTTACATCTACTCCTCCTTTTTCTTAGAGGAATAAGCCTTGTGCATACATCGAGTGCCACCGAGTTTAATCTGTTCTAGGCATAAGTTGGGGTCTGTGTTGGGTTAGTGTATCTTCCCAGCTTTTACGGTTAGGACTTGGTTTACTTGGTCCCACTTTATGTTTTTGTTATTAAAAATTGAATTTGGTGGGAAAGCTCCCTCGTGACTAGTCTCATTTTGTCGTCTGGGGCTCCACGCATACATGTCTGAACCTCAATTATGTTGTGATCTGAGTATATTGTTTTTGATATGGTGACATTTTTATCAGATCATCATTGTTAGTGAAGATGAGGTCTAGTGTATTCTCCAATCTAGTAGGCTCTATTATTTGCTGGTTTAAATTGAATTTTGTGCAGAGATTTAAAAGCTCGTGTGAGTGTGAGTTTTCATCAGAGCTGCCCCCTGGTGTTATTACTGCACAATATTATTTTCTATATTCCTCCATTTTAGGTGCCTTAAGTTGAAATCCCCCAGGAGCAAAATGTTGGGGGCAGGAGCTGGAAGATTTTCAGACAGTGGTCCCAATTTTTAACAGTGTTCCTGGAATTGCTGGGATGTTGCTTTCCCGGGGGTTGTAGACTACCCCCAATGACTAGGTTTTGGTTCTCGACCTTTACTGCTAAAACTTCCACTACATCATTTTGGGGTTAAGCTTTTTGTGCAAACAAGTGCTCGCAAAGTACAGGCCAAAACCCCCCCCCCCTTTTTGCCTGTTCACTCTGTCCATTGTTTGGTTTTACCTGGGATCCAATTTCTTGTCCAAGTGATCCTTTTTGTGGGGGCTCATGAAAGCCCCGAACATTTCCTTTGCCTTGCAAGAGCCACGGATGAAAAAAGGGTTTTTTTTTGTTTGTTGCGGCTTTTGACCCTGTATATTTTTCAAAGAAAATGTTATGGACTGGGGTATTTTTGGACGGGGGGGGATTTTTTTTCCGGATTAGTAAACTGTATTGTTGGGTTGCAGTGGAGGGCCCTCGACTGTGGGTTTCCCCTGAGGAATGATGGATTTGGTGTACATTTCTGCCATTTCCCCCAGTTTTTTTTCCTTCCTGGCACTAAAAACCTCTCCCCCTTGATGGTGTGGCTACCCGGGGGTTTCCCCCTGCCTGGATGTTTTGTTCTTTTTGTCCCCTTTGATGGTTGCCTGGCAATTTAAGTTTTAGACATCTTTCCTGTACTGAAAGGGAAATTTCAGGGGAAAAAAATTACGGGAAAGGGGTTTGCATTTTCCTGTTGTATTGGGGGATGGGGTTTTCTAGGGTGGTCATAGTTGCATGCCCATTGGTTTTTTTCCAATTTCCCATCCACAATACCCAATGATGTAGTGCAAGGCTTGGTTTCCCCTTGCCTTTGGGGTTTTTGTGACTGATTCCCCGTTTGGTGCATGTTTTCCCCGTCTTTTCTATCTCCCAGCCCAACAAGGGGCTCCCACCATTGTTTTTGGTATTTATCCTCAGTATTGCTATTGGAGTCCTTTGTTTGCTTTTTTCCTGGATATTTTAGTTTGGCAATATTGGTTTTATTTATCTTTGACACACTTTTTCCCACTTGGCCCCCTGCCCTTGATCATTTTTATGTTTTCTTCCTGGATTTTCCCGACTCCCTGGAAAAAAAACTCCAGTTTCCCATTACTTTTCCCCCGGACAGCCCCTCCACTTCACCTTTACGTTCCCGGACGTTCCCAGCTTCATCTTTTCTGTCCCCCCAGGACGTTTCCCCCAGTTCACCATTATGCCCCCATGACAGACCTCCAGTTCCCATTACTGCCCCCGGGGACAGCATATCAGCCCCACTTTTATGATTCCAGGAATCCCCCCCCCAGCCTTACGTTTGTGACTCAGGCCATATAAAGGCAGTACCATTCAGCCCGACTTTTTATGTTCCCTTGTTGTAGAAAGTTCCAGGTTTTCTATGAAAGCAGCTTTGTGTTGTCCCCTTTTAATACCCTTTTGATTTTAGTCCCCAGATTTTCCTCATTTGGGCATACCCAAAAACACTTCCCTGTTTTAATACTGCTTGTAGCTAGTTCTGGGATATCTGCACAAGGGGCGTGACACCAATTTCCACAAAAATGACAATTTATCCATGTGGAAGCCCGTTTGTTTGACTGACCACAGACTACACACAGCTTCATAAATGATTTGAATGGTTGATTTACTGCAATTTCTACTAGCAACCTCTTGAATATTCTATTAATAACCTCCTTAAATGAAGCTCTAGCTATTTGTATTTCTGTTTCTAACTGTTTTTGTATATTGGACAGCTTACCGTCACATTCCTGATTTTTAATGTTTGTGTTTATAGGGCGCCTACAAACCCCATCTGTTTACAGTCTGCTTATTGTCCAACGAAACCGTTTGAAACCAGTCCCGGGTTCGGACCAGTCAAGGGTTCGGACCAGTCAAGGGTTCGGACCAGTCGATCTGATCTGATCAGTGGGTCACTTATTTAAACATACTGGTCGGTGATTTGAGCTAGCACATGAAGGCTCTACTGGAAATTATCTACCCGAGTAATATGTCATTTGACTGATACAAAAGTATAACTTGCGTGTTGAAGAGCCGGTGACTGCTGGCACTCCTACAATGACGAACGGTCGACCTCCACCCTTGTTTATCAATCGCTGTATCTAGCTTATCTATTTTTTTTTCTTTTTTTCCGTCTCCACCACAATAAATGCTATATTATCACTATAGTTGACTGGTGCAAATTTTGGAGGAAGGACGCCTTTTCTGTAGTAATAATTGCTTCTCGTGTATATTGCGACTGCTGGTAACTACAGGTTATATGAAATTCACAGTAACGTCTGGTATTTCAAGAAAAAGAAACTAATGAAAGTCACTCCACTCCACTAAGTACCATTATAATACTGGTTAGTTGCTACTACAACACTGTATTCTGCTCTTCACTGGTATCACTAGATTATATGCGAGTACACTAGCAGGCCAGGAAGATTATTAAAACAGCTGACCTGTGGTAAGTTTCTGGCGACTTCTGGCACCTGCCTCTATAGGCTTATCACTTCACATATGTAGTACATACGTGGGAAATAAGGACTGTTTACATAAACATATGCACGCACACTTGGTGAGAATAGTACTGTTGTTAGCACTTGAATAGCAGGAAAACAGCACAACCCACACCACACACACACACACACACACACACACAACACACACACACACACATAAAACCCACACACACACACACACACACACACATAAACACACACACACACACACACAAAAATACACACACACACAACATATATAACACACACACACACACATATACAGAATTTTACACCTACCTGAGAAGTACCCTAAAACCCATCCTTTCCCCCCCACTCTCTCCCTCTCCTCTCCTCTCACTTTCCTCTCTCTTCCCTCAACTACTCTCACTCACACCTCACTCTCACTCTCTCCACTCTCTCCTCTCTCTCACTCTCCTCTCTCTCTCTCTCTCTCTCGACTCTCCACTCTTTCTCGCTCCCCCTTTCTCTCATCCTCTCTCTCATCCACACTCTCATCCTTTCTCTCAACCTCTCACATCCCTCTCTCACTTCCTCTCTCTACCTTTCACTCTTCACTCTCCACTTCGTCTCTTCCTCTCTTACTCTTCTCTTTTTCCCTTCTCTCTCTCTCTTCCTTTTTCACTCCCCCTCTCTCTACCCTTTTCCCTCTCCTCATTTTCTCCCCACTTTTTTCCATTCTTTCCCCTCCTTCTAGCTCCCCTTCTCTCTCTCCCTATCTCTCACCACTCTCACCCTTTTTTCTTCTCTTCTCTCTTTCATAAAAAAAATGGTTGGACTCGCCGGAATCAGGATCAGATGACAATGGTAAACTGGTAGGGAGGAATGGATGAGGAACAGTGGAAAAAGGATAGAGCAAGAATGGGAGATGAAAATAAGGAGAGCTTTCCTAAAAATGGCGAAAGAGCCTCTCTGTGAAAATGTGAAGAGGTTGGAGAAAGGAGACTAAGAATTGGGAGTCACAAGTGAAACTGCATGTGCCAGGGTAAAGCCTAGAATTTGAGGTAAAACAGGCTGAACAAGTCTCGGGGTAAGTGACCAGAGAAGGAACCAACCACCATACGATGAGAGAGGCTGTGAACAGGGAGGAAGAGATAAGAATTAAACTAAGGTCATATCAGCCTGCAAGAAGAGGGCCATGTGAGTGGAAGGGAAGAGGCAGCTGGTGCAGATTGAGAGGGAGATAGGTCGAATGCAGAGGCACAACCATGCAACCAGAGCCACTGGAAAAAATCAAGGAGAAAATGACCACAAACAGACATGAACCAGAGTCCCAGAGGAGATGCAATGGGAGGAGGAAATGGCAAAATCAGTGATTATCCATGTGCTTCGGGAGAAGAGAGGAAAGGACCCACACGAAAACGGCAGGAAGAAAGAAAGGAGATTGAGAAAAACATCACAGAAATAGGGGAGAAGACATTGATTAGATTGTAAATTTTCATAGAATAGGGGGGAACTTGAATGGGAGAAACCGACCGATCAAGCTGATCACAGGACAGAAAACAGTGCGGAACAGGGATCCTCCAAGAGAAACCACGGTAGAAAATATCTGAAGAGTACAGAAAGTGTTCCTAACGAGACAGACCACAAACAGAGAGAAAGCACTGAGGAGAGGACAAAAAAAAGCCGAAATGAGCTAGGAACGGAGACAAGGGATGGAACCAGCAGAGGTCAGTCCAGAGCAGAACTAGCAGCACGTTCAAGCACACACCCAACTATCCTCAGAACCCCAACAACCTATCATACCATCCCAACACCACAATACAATCCATACCCACACTTCCACGCAACCCCCAACTATAGAATCCCACAGTAAGCTACCAGGTCTCCCAGACCACAGTGTTAGAAAGGAAACTGAAGGTATGGTACACAAACGCTGACGGAATAAGCATAACAAGATGGGAGGAGTGGCACGCAGGTCAAAGAGGCAATCACCATACATCATAGCTATCACAGAAACGCAAGCTTACAGTTATGAGATAACAGATGCCATCTTTCCAGCGGATACCAGATCCTGAGAAAAAGACAGAAGGAACAGGGGGGGAGGAGGAGTGGGCATTGCTGATCAAACACGTGATAATTTGATGAGCTGGAGAGAGGATAACAGCAGAGAAGAAAGTGATACATAAGCGGGAACGCATCACACTGGAGGTCCCAAAGGAGATAATTGCAGTGATGTATAACCCCACCCAGAACACAGGAGGCCAAGGCAGGTATGACGAGAGCAATAGGCGAAGTGTTTGACACACTGCTGAGTGTCGAGAAGAGCACATGCATAACAGGGCAAAGCTCTATCATGGTGTGACTTTATCCACAAGGAATCCGATTGAAGCACTTGGAGCCACATGGGGGCCCATATACATGTAAGGTAAAGATGATGGATGTGGTACTTTTAAAATTCATGTACCAACACGTAAGGGACACAACAAGAGAGAGAGGATAGGATGAACCATCAAGACATACTTAGAATACCCCTTGAGTAGTGCCGATTATTGAGGACATCACATATGCAAGACCCCATGGGGCCAGTCGATCAAGTGGTTTTGGAGCATCGAAAACACAGTAACTACAAGTGAGGGGAAGCAGAAAGGCCAGGACAAATGAAACCAAACTACAGAAAAGGGGACTACACAGAATGAGGAACTCCTGAAAGAGGTTCATTGGGACAGAGACCAGGCAGGGAAGCCATTTAATGAGAAAATATGTAGCAACTATGTGCAAGGAGGCCAGAGGAGCGGTTTGTACCTAAGGGTAACAGGAATAATGAAAAAAGCCAGGATGAGCCCAGGTTTAAAAAAAAAAAAAAAAAAATAAAAAAAAAAAAAAAAAAAAAAAATGGGGGGGGGGGGGGGATTGGGGGGGGGGGGGGGGGGGGGGGGGGGTTTAAAAAACACCCAAAGTTGCAAGGAGGCCAAAAACAAGTGTGCTAGGGAATGGAAGACATATAGAAGGAAAGGACCAGAGAAATAAGGGAGAGCAGTTATAGAGCCAGACCGAATATCCACAGATAAGAAGGGAGGCCCAACCGTCATATGAAAACGACATAGCATCAAGCAAAAGCCAATCTTACCCAGCAGTTATACAGCCACATCAGGAAGAAAACAACTGGTTAAGACCAGGTAATCAGGCTAGGAAGGAAGGAGGAGAGACCACAAGAATGACCGTGAAAGTATGTGAGAACACAACAAGAAGATCACAATTGTTTCACAGAGGAAGACAGAAGGGCCTCCGAAAAGACGAGAGGTGGGTAAACCACCATAGCATGGACACAGTACACACAACGAGGAAGAAGTTGAAGAGGCTCTGAGTGAGCTAGAAACCACACAGGCAATGGGGCCAGATAACATCTCTCCATGGGTCCTGAGAGGGGAGCAGAGGCGCTATGTGTACCCCTAACAACAATCTTCAATAACATCTATCGAAACAGGAGATTGCCTGAGTCATGGAAGACCGCAATTTGGTCCCAATCTTTAAAAAGGAGACAGTACATTGAACCCTAAACTACAGACCAGTGTCACTGACATGTATAGCAATGCAAAATCATCGGAAAAGATTGTTCAGGAGAAGATGGTGGAGCATCTAGAAAGGAAATGATCTCATCACCAATGGAAATAAGTCACTCTGTCTGACTTTTTTTGGTTATCCTAGGTTCCTACACATAAGCTGCTATGAATGTAATTCAAAGTAACTGTATTTGATTAAAACCTGAATAACTAATACATACTTACTTACTACCAGCACCAACATGGTTTTCAGAGATGGAATCCTGTTTCACAAACCAACTGTAGTTCTATGACCATGGTGACAGCAGTAAGACAATAAGAAGAGGTTTGGAGGATTTGCAATCTTTGACAGCAAGAAAGCTTTTGTACACAGTACCCACCGCAAGAGATTAGTGCAAAAAACTGGAGACCAAGCAGGGAAAACCGGGACGGCACTGCAATGGATCAGGAATACATAGTCGAAGATAGCAGCGAGTAATGGTACTTGCGAGTGTCAGAGTGGGCACCTGGACCAGCGGGGTCCCACAGGTTACAGTCCCCTATGACATTGCTTTTTCTGAAATTTGTGAACGAACATTAGGGGGGGGGGGGGGGGGGGGGTTAGGAAATAAACTCCGAGGTTGTCCCTGTTTGCAGATGACGTGAAGTTGATGAGAAAGAGTTCATTTCGATCGAAGACCAGGCAGAACTACCAGGGATCTGGACAGGCTGCATACCTGGTCCAGCCACTTGCTCCTGGATTTCAATCCCACCATTGCAAGTCATGAGGATTGGGAAGGGCCAAGAAGACCGCAGAAGGAGTACATTCCTAAGGGGCCAGAGACTTCAAACATCAATCAAGGAAAAAGATTCTTGGTGTGAGTATAACACCAGGCACATCTCCCTGAAGCGCACACACCAAATAACTGCCGCAGATATGCGCCTGGCAAACGCAAACAGCATTCCGACATCTTAAAAAGGATTCGTTCAGGACCCAGTACATCCGTGTACGATAGGCACCATAATATGTATGCGGCACAGATTTGGAACCCACACCTATCCACGCCATTAAAGAAACTAGAGAAAGTGCAAAGGTTTGCAACAATACAAGTCCCAGGATTAAGGGTAGTCCCTATGAGGAAGGTTAAGGGAAATCAACCTACGACAAAGGAGGACAGGAAGAGATAGGGGGGACAGATAACGACTTACAAAATACTTGAGAGAATTGACAAGGTGGACAAAGACAGGATGTTCCCAGAGATCTGACACAGCAACACGGTGACACAGTTGGAGCTGAAGACACAGAAGGAATCAAAGGAAGTTAGGAAGTAATTTTCTTCAGCCACAGAGAAGTCAGTAAGTGAAATAGTTTGGGAAGCGATGTAGTAGGAGCAGGATCCCATAACAAAGCTTTAAGCAGAGGTACAATAAAGCACATTTTCAGGGAGAGTGACCTATCGAGACCAGTGAAGAGGCGAGCCAGAGCTTGTGACTGCGACACCTGCAACACAACTAGGTGAGTAAACAACTAGTAGAAGCACACACACACACACACACACACACACACACCACACACACACTACCCTGTACACCGTGTATGAAAGGCCCATATTGGAGTATTCTGCACCAGATTTGGAACCCCACACCTAGCCAAGCATGTAAAGAGACTAGAGAAAGTGCAAAGTTTGCCACAAGTCTATCTCAGAGCTAAGATGAATGTCCTATCGAGAGAGGTTAAGGGCAATCAACCTGACGACACTGTAAGTGTGGACAGGAGAGATAGGGGGACATGGATAACGACTTACAAAATACAGAAGGAAATTGGACAAGGTTGACAAAGACAGATGTTTTCCAGAGACTGGTACACAGCAACAATGGACACAGTTTAAGCTGAAGACCAGATGAACACAGGAATGTTAGGAAGTATTTCTTCAGCCACAGAGTAGTCAGAAGGGGAATATATTGGGAAAGAGATGTATAGGAGGCAGGATCCATACATAGCTTAACAGAATTACATAAAGCTCATGATCAGGGAGAGAGACCGCTAAAGTGGCGACCATTGAAGAGCGGGGATAGGAAGGCCCCTTTATATTGGGAACCCCCCCCTTTTTCGAAAAAAACCCCCCCTGCAACCACAACTGGAGAGTACACACACACACACACACACACACACACACACCACACACCCACACACACACACACACACCACACCCACACACACACACACACACACCACAACACACCCACAGCCAACACACACACACACACAACACACACCACACACCAGCACACACACACACACACCAACACATACACATACACACAACAACACCCACACACACACACAACACACACACACAAACACACCAACACACACTAACACATACACCACACACACACAAATGTGCAAAGGTTTGCAACAAGAACTAGTACCAGAGCTACGTGGGATTGTCCTACGAAAAAAGGTTGAGGAAATCGGCCTGACGACACTGGAGGCCCAGAGGGTCCAGGGGAGACATGATAACTAATATTATAAAATACTAGTGTCGGAATAGATGATATTGGACAAAGCGGGAAGTTCCAAGAGATGGGACCAGACACAATAAAAAAAGGGGGAAGGGGGGGAAACAGAGGTCACAATTTGGAGTTGAAGACTCTGATGAATCAAAGGGATGTTCGGAAGTATTTCTTCAGTCAAATAGAAGTGTCAAGCCGTGGGAATAGCCTAGAACGTGAAGTAGCGGTGAGGCTGGAACCATACATAGTTTTAAGGCCAGGTATGATAGAGCACATGGACAGAGAGAGAGGACCTAGTAAGCAATCAGCGAAGAGGCGGGCCAGGAGCTATGACCGACCCCTGCAACCACAAATAGTTGAAGTACAAATTGGTGAGTCCACACACCCCACACACAAAAAACACACACACACACACACCCACCACACACAACACACACACAACCCACACACACACACACACACACACACACACACACACCTAAACTTACACACCTACACACCAACACACCTACACACAACACAACAGGCCTAGTGTCTAAATCGACATGTGCCTAGGACAAAATGGTAACTAACACACACACACACCCACACCTACACACTATTCACACCTACACACAACAACAGGCCTAGTGGTCTAATCGACATGTGCCTAGGACAAATGGTAACTAACACACAAACACACACCACACACATCACACACCACACACACACACCCACACACCACACACACACACACACACACCACACACACACACGCCGTCGTCACGCCGTCGGTGAAGTCCACGCCTTCGGTGCTCCGGGGATTTTAAGTGTTTTTGAGCTACAAGTGTTTCTGCAAGGGTTGCTAAGTGGGTCAGGTAATCAGCAATCCTAGAAGTGTTTTTTTTAATTGCCAGAGCACACAAGAGTGGGAGATGCCACATTTGAAAGTGATCTGAAAATAAAAGCGTTGTGGCGCAGGCAGTGTGAAGGCGGCGATGCAAGTGACACCCAAGATTTTAATAAAGTGCAACAATAGTGTGAACCAGTGAAAAAATACAGTGAATAGGGTACATTAATAACAGAAGAAATTGAGGTTGGATCTACGCCAGGACGTACATCGGACTGGTCTACTCCAGGACGTCACATCGACCTGGACAACCTCCCACTGCAACAACTGCACTACAGTACTGTATCACCTATGATTGATTGTTTGGTGTGGGTCCAGGTTCCAATTTAACGCGCCAAGCTGAATTTGATGGCTAACTCTCAAAGCACGATAAAGAAAGGCAACTCAAGTATCAATAAGGTTAAGCAAATGGTAATCATTGAACAATGCGATTAACTCACTATACGCAGGTATATAGGGAACACTGCAAGGATTCAGGCACCTAGGTATGTGGACACAAGCGACAACTGAGAATCTCCATAAACACTCCAAGCACAAGCCACCTACTATTCAGACACATATGAAAAACCCACACATAATTCGACACATAATTACACACACACCACACACACAACACACACACCACACACACAACACACACACACACACACACACACACACACACACACACACACATACACCCACATACACACACAACACACTCCACACATACACACACAACACACACACACACACACACACACACACACACACACACACAAACACACACATATTTATAAACACACCCCCACATACACACACACACACACACACACACTCACACACACACACACACACACACACACACACACACACACACACACACACACCCACACTGTAGTGGGGTAAGTCCCCAGAGGTTGGTCAGGTTCACAAGAAGGTGTGGGCAGCAAGGACCACTGAGACTTACCTTAAATGCACAATCCACCTACCTTAGCATTACATAATAAACCCACCCATAATACCACACACAAAATACACACTCACACACACACACCACACACACACACACACACACACACACACACACACACACACACACACACACACACACACACACTCCCCCCTCACCACACAACACACTACTTCCGCTGATCCATCCCCACCCACGATCACCCACCCCTCCCCCGTTCACCCCAAACCCAACCCCACCCCTCCTCACTCATCACCCAAATAGCCACATTACCTCCACTAATTCCCCCCCCCACACTCCAGACACACAAACACAACAGAACGCTAACAAACAGAACACAAAGGTTTCCCACTCTGAGGAAAATCAGGATAAAACAAAAATGGGGTTGTCCATAGAGTAACAAGAAAAACCAAGGGACAGGAGGAAAATGCACAGGAAGATTGGGAAAGACGCCATAGCTCATACAAAGGATCATGAATGGAAAAGAAAACTAGAAGAACTTAGCATGAGAAAGGAAGAGAGGATAGAAATGAAAGCAGGAAGTGGGAGTGCATGTCAAAGCAGCAGAAGCTATGATACAGAGTTTAGAAGAGGAACTGAAAAATCTGAACAGCCCTAAAGAACTAAAGACATTTTGGGATTGACAAACAGAAGACTGCTACCTCATTCCACAAATAAGGGGACTAGTAGGGAAAGAAGGGGCACAACTGCAATGGGATCTCTATCAGAGGAGACTGTGCAAATGAAAAGCTAAGCCTTTATGTGTAGGCCCTAACAGACCAACAACAGAGCCCAATGAAAGCGAGAAGGGAAAATACAGGCCACAGAGCCCAAGTACATTAGCCAGTGAAACTGATGAAAGGTAAGCTGCAGTGGAGGTAAACCAAAATAAATGAGGGGATACACAGGTCAATGTCAGTGGGAGAATGAAAGGGTGAGGTCAGTCTTTGTGTATGGCTCCCCCCCCCCCGCTCCCGGAAGTCGAAGGGGAAACATATGAAGCAAGAAACAAGGGGAAAAAAAAGCATTGAAAGCATCATGAACGCAATAGGAGAAGACTGATAGAACCCACTGAAAATTTCGGAGAAAGGGGGTTTTGTAAAAAAAAAGAACCCGCCCCAAAAAGTTGAGAGTTGACCTTCAAGGCAAAGCCGACTTCGGACCAGGATACTGCAGAGAAAGCACGATTAAGACATGACGGCATACAGGAGGGGTATCTCACCGCGACAGAACACAAGAAGAAAGGAAGAAACTGAGAAGATGAACAAAGGCAAAGGAGGAAAGAGAGGGGATGGAGAAGACAGACAGAGATCCAGACCAGACGAAGATCTAATACAGCCTCCATCACAACTTACTATAGAAGCCCCCCAACCAGTCAACCCCCAGTTGCACCAAACACTCTAAATCAAAACACCCATGCCACATCCAATGCCCCCACCCACTACATTAAGGGGGGGGGGGGGGGGCAACTTCACCCCCAATCAGCACCAACACCATAGTTCCTTACCAGGTCACCCACATCCCAACCCAATTACTTCCCAGACCACAGTCTTAGAAAAGAAAGTAGAAGATTAGATTTGTGGTAACAAATGCAATGGAATAAAAAACAAGTATGAGGAGTGGGCACGAAAAGAATCAAAGAGCCATCCCCAGACATAATATCACTCACAGAAACATCAACTCACCAGAATAAACACATATTCAATCTTTCCATCCGGATATCAAATCTTCAGAAAGACAGAGGTAGGATAGGGGGAGGAGTAGTTGAAATGTCTTAAAAAAACCAGGGGGGTTTTTTGAAAAAATGGAAGAAAGGATGGCGGGGCAAAAAGGGATACTTAGTAGGAACAACCCATTGGGGAATAAGGGAAATTGCAGTAATTCAACCCCCCCACAGAACTGAGGGGGCCAAAAGAAAAAAAAACATGAAGCAACAGAGCAATGATCAACACACTACCAGGGGGCCCGGGAAAGGGCCACATGGGGGGGCAAAGTTATATTATGGGTGATTTCAATCACAAGGAGATTGACTGGGAAAACCCCGGACCCATGGGGGTCCCGAAACTGGGACCAAGATGTGGATTTTGGCTGGAGAACCTCATGCATCAACTGTTAGAGACACTACCAGAGAAGGGAGAGGATAAACCAGAAAGGGTTGGACCTTGTATTACCAGATAGTTGGAAATCGGGGTTCATTATAAAAGGGCCCCCTGGGAGCAGTGATTTGGTTCTGTGTTCCGACTACAAGTTGAGCTCCAAGGGAAAGTAGGGGAATAGGCTGGGAAAAACCAAACAAAAAAGGGGGGAAAACTCGGGCATGGGGAAACTTCCTTCAAGCATTCATGGGAGGGGAATGACAGGAAAACCATTACAAGAAAATGGTATGTAGCAACAAAATGAAAGGGAGGCAAGGAGGGTTTGTTCCCCAAGGGAAACAAAATAAGGGGAAAAAACAGAACGACCCTTTGGGTTTTCCCCCAAAGTTGTAGGGAGGAAAAAAACTAGTGTATAGAAAAAGGAAAAGGTACAGAAGACAGGAACTCAGGAAAATAAAGAAATCCCCGAAGGGGCCGAAACGAATATGCACAGAAAAGAAGGGGGGGCCGGACAATATAAAAATGACATAGCATCAAAAGTAAAGCTGCCCGAAGTGTTGACAGCCCATCAGGAGGAAAACAACCAAGGACCGAAATCAGACTGGGGGAAGGGGGTGATGGGGAATTCCAAGAAACGCCCAAAGGGTATGTCGGGGAGTCCCAACAAAGTTTTAAAGAGGTATTTACGGGGAAAACCCATAGGACCCCCAAGAAATCAGAACAGGGGGCACACCACAAGTGCTGGATGAGGTACATAAAACCCAAGGGGGAGGTGAAGAAGCTGCAGCGAATTGACACCTCAAAGGCGGGGGACCAGACAACATCTCTCCTGGTCCTTAAAGAGGGAGCGAGATTTGGGAGCCATAACAAAGATTTCAACACATCATTTTGAAATGGGCAACTCCCTGAGGAGGGAAAATGGAAATGTAGCCCCAAATTTTTTTAAAAAAGGGGACGGACATGAGGCATAAACTACAGCCCTTATCTCTAACGTGTATATATGAAAGGGCATGGAGAAGATCATCAGGAGGAGAGGGTGGGCACTGGAAAGAAACAATTTTAAAAATTGACAACCAGCACTTTTTTCAGGGAAGGAAAAAACCTGTGTACAAACCTACTAGAGTTTTATGACAAGGTGACAGAATAAGCAAAGAGGAGGGGGGATCGTGCGATTTTTGGACTGCAAAAAGGTTTTCGACACATTTCCCTAAAAGAGGTTTGAAAAACTAGAGGACCAGGCAAAAAAACAGGAAGGCCTGCAATGGATCAAGAAATCTGACAGGGGAAACAACGAGCTTGGTACGCGACGGGGTGTCAGAGTGGGCCCCTGTGACAAGGGGGTTCCACAGGGTCAGCCCTGGGACTGGCTGTTCTTGGTATCGTAAAGGGACAAAAACGGAAGGGAAAAGACCGAAGTGTCCTTGTTTGCAGACGATGTGAAGTTTAAGAGAAGATTTGAAACGGACGAGGGTCAGGGGGACTACAAAGAGATCTGACAGCAAAAGCCGGGCCAGAACTGGGTCCTAATTTAAAACCCCGCCAAAGCAAAGCATGAAGATTGGGGAAGGGCAAAGAAGACCGCAAACAATATAGTTTAGATGGCCAAAGACTGCAAACTCACAAAGGAAAAAAATCTGGGGTGAGTATAACACCGGCATATTTCCCCCGAGGCGCACACAATCAGTAACTGCGCACTAAAGGGGGGCCTGGGAAAAACCCACGGGTACGTTCCGATACCTCAGTAAGGATTCGTTTTAAGGCTCTGACACCCTTACCAGGTCTGGAGTTCAGCACCAGTTTGGAATCCACACCTGTCAAGCACGTCAAGAAATTAGAGAAAATGCAAAGGTTTGCAACAAACTTCCCCCGAGTAGGGGATTGTCCAAAAAAGGGTTTAGGGGAAAACGGCCTGACGAAATGGGGCCCGGAGGGTGGGGAGACATGATAACGACTATAAAATACTGGGGGCGGGAAAAGACAGGTGGACAAAGACGGGTTTCCAGAATGGGACACAGACAAAAGGTCACAATTGGGAAATTGAAGACTCGATGAATCAAAGGGATGTTAGGAAGTATTTCTTCAGTCATAATAGTCGGCCGGGAATAGCCTAGAAAGTGATGTGGTGGAGGGAGGGGAAACCCTACATATTTTTAAGGGAGGGATGAAGAGCTATGGGGCAGGGAGAGAGGACCCAGTACAATCACGAAGAGGCGGGGCCGGAGCTGTGACTCGACCCCCAAACAAAAAGTGAGTACAAATAGGGGAGTAAAACACACCCACAACACACAACACACACCAAAGACAAACACACACAACACAACCACAACACACACACCAAAATGCAAATCAGAAGATAGGGGGAAAGGGGGCAGAAGACCCAGAAGAGTAAGGTAGGGGGGCCAAAAGGGCTGCAAACCCCACTCAAGGAGAAAGATCTTGGGGGGAGTATAACACCCAGCATGTCCCGAAGCCACAAAAATAGATAACTGCTAGCATATGGGCGCCTGGCAAACCTGAGAACAGCATTCCGAACCTTTTTAAGAATCATTCAAGAACTGTACAACCGTGTATGTCAGGCCCATACTGGGTATGCAGCCCTGGGTTTTTGGGAACCCGCACTTGATAAAACAAGTCAAGAAACCCAGAGAAAAATACAAAGGTTTGCAACAAGGTTTGTTCCAGAGCTAAGGGGGAAAGTCCTATGAAGAAAAATTAAAGGGAAACGGCCTGACGAACTGGAGGGCAGGAGGTCAGGGGGGGAAATAACGCATATAAAATCTGCGTGATTACAACCCAGGATTTCAAAAAGGGCCCGTTACCCCCCGGGGTAATGGGAGCAAATAAAACAAATAGAAAAAGTTTTGACTTATAATCCTTCACCAATTTAAAAGCAATATGACACTATTACAAGATAAGTAAGTGCATCCCCGGGAAGCAAAGCAGAAATAGAACCCAAAAATAGCAGACCGTGCTTTAACCACTCTAAATGGAAGACAAGGGGAAAGAAGGGGGGTATCCACTAACCCTGCGTTTCCAATCCCACCCTTATTTGGGTAGAACCCGGTCCTGTTGAACGAGGGGGCCCCTCACCAACTTTACAAACCGGTTCGCGGGGTTTGGGGGGGTACCTGTAAATGAGGGTGTGTCCAGCGCCAATAAAAGGAAAGTCTCTTTGCATGCCACGGTGGAAAAAACAAGGTGGACAAGGACAGGGTGTTCCCCGGGGGGGACACAGAAACAAGAGGCCCAATTGGAAATTGAAGACACAAAAAGCAGAGAGTGTAGGAATATTTTTCATCAGGTTGTTTAAGGGAGTGGTAGCCTAGAAAATGACGTAGTGGAGCAGGGAAACCCTACACAGTTTTTTAAAGAGGGTTTTATAAAACTCAGGAGCGGGGGGAAGAGGCCCAAGCAACCGGTAAAAGGGGGGGGCCCGGAGCTAGGACTCGCCCCCCGCAACCCACAAATAGGTGAGTACAAATAGGTGAGTACACACACACACACACACACACACACACAACACACACACACACACACACACACACACACACACACACATATAATATATATATATATATATATATATATATATATATATATATACGCATGCACATACAACAGGCCTAGTGTCTAGGACATGTGCCTAGGACCAAATGGTAACTAACACACACACACACACACACACACTAGTAGTGATCAGTGAAGAGGCTGAGCCAGGAGCTGAGTCTCGACTCCTGCAACCACAATTAGGCGAGTACTATTAGTGAGTACACACACACACACTAACAAAATGGACTAATACATAGCTTTAAGATGAGATATGACAAAGCTCAGGAAGCAGAGAGAGAGAAAGGACCTAGTAACGATCAGCGAAGAGGCAGGGCCAAGAGCTGTGACTCGACCCGACACACACACACACACACACACACACACACACACACACACACACACACACACACACACACGTGCACGTATATACACACATGTGCACGCATATACAACAGGCCTAGTGTCTAATGGACATGTGCCTAGGACAAAATGGTAACTAACACACACACACACACACACACACACACACACACACACACACACACACACACACACACACTGTGGAAAATACTGTATATATTTTCCAGAAATTCAGTATTTATATGTAAATAGATGGCCATACTGTATTTAATAATATTTATGTCATAGAAAACGGAAAGCCTGCGTCTGCGCAGACGAGACTCGCCATCTTGGTTTTGAATTTTGTACAAACGTTGGTGTAATGGGAAGAATTTTTCGTGCTCTAGAGGTTAAAATTGTGTTGACACCTCTCAAATATAGCTTAATTGGTGGATTGCATTCCGCATAACTTGAGATATCTGACGAAATGGACAAGACAGCTCCAGAACCTCAGATAAGCTCTCTAGATTTGTGTGTATTCCTGGCTCAGCATTATTTTTCATAGATTTAGTTTTAATGGAGGTTTTTCTGTTTATGATACACATTAATACTCCAGTCAAATGATGGATTGATATTCATTTTAAACAATGTATATGTAACTGTCAGGTTGGGCAATGATAAAAAAACGTGTTAATAGCAGTAATGTAGATAGACTTCCAGAGAAAATTTCTACTGTAAGGGCTTAGTAAAAGCTACAGAAAAGACTTTCCAAATGTAAATTTAGACTCTTCTTGTGTAAGTGATGATTCTGTAGCTAGCCAATATATATTTTGATAGGTGTGACAATTATTGCCTCCTTGTAAAGGTATGGTATAGAAATTGTGGTGTCACCCCTTTTGAAGACTGCAAGAGGCCATGTAAATGTATGGTAGGATCCACGTAATAATAATTCCATTGACTATAGGAAACTACAATACCGATAACTGTGTCTTACTCATGAAATCGTGCCCCATATAATTCCATCCATATAGGATTGTGTTGAGTCCCAGTGCATATTTTGTGGGAATTAACAGCTTATTGTCATATAAGTAAATGAAGGAAAGTTCCAGGTATTCTTTTAACTCAAAACAATACCCTAAGAGATTTAAATTTGAATCTGACAATACTGGGTACGACTTCCGTGGAGACTGAACCATCCTGAATTTACCCAGTATTTACAGAAAGGCGTCTATGGAAACAGTTTAAGGCTCACTCGCGAACTGGAGGTAAGACATCCAAAATGTTAATGCCTATAATGATACTAATTGCTGACATTTAATTAAATAAATTTAGAGAAAGTACCTCTTAGCAAGCCAAAATTTCTGGTCATCTATTTGCCCCATCTCGGAGTGAAGAAGGATCTAAGACCACTTCCTTTGAGGATTGTGTTTTATTGTAGTGCCAGGAAACAAAAAAGTAACCTAGTTTAAATGACTGGTTTTGATGACAGGTCGTCATTGGGAGGAAAAATTAGGAATCTCTTATTAAATTTCAAGAGTGAACACTATGCCTTTAATGGCTGACATAATAAAGCTTCCTAAAGTGGGTTTTATAAGAGGCTGACCGGGATTTACCCCACTTCTTATGGCCTGAAAATCCTAGTGCCCCACTTAGCCCTCTGAAAAACCTTTCGCTTTAGGAGCGATTATTTGGTGCTACATCCAGTCCGATTCCTACTTCAAAGCGACGATAAATCACACCTTAAATGACGGGAAAGTCCATTTGGAAGTAATGAGCAAACAAATTATGTGGAACAATTGTCCTTGTGGGGGACTATCTAACGAAAGAGGAAAAACTGCTTAATGACTTATGGAGAGGCTAATAAAAATAATGCAAAATGCACATATGCCTCTGAGAGAATTGATAGTAATTCCGCAAATTTACAAAAGGATAAAATAATAATGATTACCCTGGAGGATGAAGTGCTAAAAACTGTAACGTATTTATGTACTGTGGGTTTGAACTTTCAGCGAGTATTGAGAGAGATTAGTTTAAATGTTAAAAAACTAATAATTACAGTAATGCCAACAAATTAACAAAAGTATTTTTGCTTGCTGAAGTTTCCAAATGTTTGATCCACTAGTTTATGTCAACCCACCGTACTATATAAGAGAGGAAATTACTTAATTCTCGGCAAGGCATGGAAACTTAAAGTGTCTTGGTATGATAAGTTCTACCGAGGAATTCATTAACAGTGGATGAATTAATTGTGGAATTGTGAGAGAAATTCGCAATGTAGGAGTTCCCCGCAGGTGCCAATCCAAATGGAAAAATGTACTCCACATTTTAGGTGGATGGCTTTCAAACATTGGCATATGGACAGTTCATACCTTCAATAATAAATAGTTTATTTCTCTTATGGTCTATAGCTAAAGTTCTCCCAATTAAATCCATGTACCTTGCCTCAAGTTGGAATTAACAGCATTTAAGTGTAGTGTCACATTACTAATTATATAAGAAATAAGAGGCTAGTGAGATAAAATTATCGACTCTGTAATTTGGATCTATAATGAGAGTAATCCTTACAATGGTATTCGTAATGAAACAGTAAAATTGTGTACGACTAAAACAGTCGCTGAAAATTAATCAGATGCAAGAGAACGTATAAATAGTTAGGTGATTTTCGGTAGCATATGTTTAACATTTAATCCATATACCCGGTGAGGATACAATCCAGCTGTTATCTTGTCCGAGGTATTGCGCTATATGCAAATATGTACAAATGCTGTATCATGTTTTAAAGGACCCGAGATGGTTTGGTAAATAAAGCTAATTCTAATTGGCCTTACACAAGGCAATATATTGCTCCAGTTACAGTAAAATTACTGTGACCACCGCTCCAATAGGCTTGTCCTTCCTTAGCCACTGATTGAAATAGGTTTTCTTCTTTTTACCCAAACTAAACAATGTAAGCTAAGTTGGTGTTTTAATTTCTGACAAGATGAATATTTCATATAATTTTCACCATCTTCTATTTGACATTTTGGATCTAAAGAAGGGATACAGGGGAAACTCTATGAAAAATGAGATTAAATTGACGATGGAAAGAAAAATTGTGAAAGGTTCCATAATAGAGAAATAGGGGCTTGTTTATTTATAGAACAGTGTAATTAGTGCAGAGGTAGGTTCCAAAAGCTCGAATTGGGTGATTAAGCTAAACACCCTATCTTACTCTAAACACTGCCCAACCCTAACTCATCATATGCGTCAACATATTTGATACTTGTTTCTAAATGCGCCCATAAAAATGTAATGCATGTGGGGTACACAGACACCTTAAATTGTATTAGGGAAACTTCCATGGATTCCACAAGGACGGCAAAGTGTAAAAAGTGTGATTCAATCTTGTGAAATCAGTGACGTGTGGATGCCAATCTTATGTACCCAAGGTCCTCCACCATTGCCAAAGGAGCGGTGTACAATTAGTGAAACCATTTGATGTAACAGTGTAACTATATGGTCCAATAATTTTAACAGGTACATCAAATGGTGTTCCACACTGAAAGTGTATGTTTTGTTTTTGTTCACCTTTTCTGTACTGCTACGAGGGCAGTTTTCACTTAGAAGTGGCACAGGAAATTGTTCTGCAGAACAGTTACATACATGGTGTTTCGAACAATTTGCAGCTAGGAGATCCTGTCCGAGGTTGATGATTTCGGATTATGCCACTAATTTTGTAGCAGTTGGCTCACACTTGATAGAATTAAATAACAGTTAACGCTGTTCAATCTCTGGTAACCAAGTGAGGGGTGTAACCCTGAAATTTTATTACTCTAGAGCCCCTTTGGCAGGGGGGGGGGGCTGTACGAAAGAAACTGATAGGCACTAGTTAAATGTGTCCTTCCGCAAAGTATCTACATAACCGCGGAATAGAGAAATAATTTTGAAGAATTCCTGCAGTGTTAGTGGAGGCAGAAAATTGTATAAATAATAGGCCTCTCTCGTACATGAAGTGATACACCTGATGCAGATGTAATTAGCAACCTTCTCACTCTAATATGTTGAATGAAATTGGAAGCTGCCTCTGTCCCTATAGAGATAATCTTGGAAGAAAGTGATGAAGATTATCAATGATGCGGCAGTGACAGAGTCATAAATTAAAATGGTTAAATAAAGTAATTGATCATTGGTTCTAATGTGTGCGTAAGGAATATCTTCTTACCCTACGTGAACAGCTTTTATGGTTCGACGAGCAGTATATCGACAGACCATTCAACAAAGTGACATGTTGTTAATTGACACTGACAACATCGAACATTGTGGCCTCTGGGCAAAGTATGACGTTGTAACCCCAGATCACAAGTGTTGTCAGGAATGTCAAAGTGTTGTGTCGTTGGCCAGGAAAGTTTACGCACAATTAATAAATGATTCCCTTGGAATTGGGGTGTTCAATCAAGCATAAATGAAAATCTGAGGGAAAGTGACACGATGATATGGAAGATAACGAGACCAAGTGATGCCGGAAGATTAAGTCGTATTGACGACCTACAGGAAAGAACAGCCACTCAAGCCAGAACTGACGTGGAATCCATCTCCTAAAGGAAGAGTAATTGAACGTTTTTTAGCAATGTACCCGGCCCTGCCGCAGTGTTTTACCTGGAGTTTACCTGGAGAGATTCCGGGGTCATCGCCCCCCCGCGGCCCAGTCCTGTGACCCAGGCCTCCTGGAGGATCAGAACCTTGATCAACCAGGGCTGTTGCTTGCTGGCTGCACGCAAACCAACGTAACAAGCCACAAGCCCGCTGGTCAGGAACCGACTTTAGGTGCTTGTCCAGAGCCGAGCTTGAAGACTGCCAGGGGTCTGTTGGTAATCCCCCTTATGTCTGCTGGGAGGCAGTTGAACAGTCTTGGGCCCCCTGACACTTATTGTATGGTCTCTTAACGTGCTAGTGACAACCCTGCTTTTCATTGGGGGGATGGTGCATCGTCTGCCAAGTCTTTTGCTTTCGTAGTGAGTGATTTTCGTGTTCAAGTTCGGTACTAGTCCCTCTAGGATTTTCCAGGTGTATATAATCATGTGTCTCTCCCACCTGCGTTCCAGGGAATACAGTTTTAGGAACCTCAAGCGCTTCCAGTAATTGAGGTGTTTTATCTCCGTTATGCGCGCTGTGAAGGTTCTCTGTACATTTTCTAGGTCAGCAATTTCACCTGCCTTGAAAGGTGCTGTTAGTGTGAAGCAGTATTCCAGCCTAGATAGAACAAGTGACCTGAAGAGTGTCATCATGGGCTTGGCCTCCAGAAATTCAGTATTTATATGTAAATAGATGGCCATACTGTATTTAATAATATTTATGTCATAGAAAACGGAAAGCCTGCGTCTGTGCAGATGAGACTCACCATCTTGGTTTTGAAATTTGTACAAACGTTGGTGTAATGGGAAGAATTTTTCGTGCTCTAGAGGTTAAAATTGTGTTGACACCTCTCAAATAGGAGGCGAAATTGGTGGATGTGCATTCCTGCATAACTTGAGATATCAGACGACTGGACAAGACAGCTCCAGGAACCTCAGATAAGCTGTCTAGATTTGTGTGTAATTCTGGCCAGCATTATTTTCATAGATTTAGTTAGAGTGAGGTTTTCTGAGTATGATGCACATTAATCTCCAGTCAAATTGGTGAGTGATATTTAAGATATATTTTCCTTCTGTTATGTAATTGTGTATATATATAACCATTTATTATTTTGAATATACAGTCCACAAATTTATATATTTACCAGTATTCCTGGTGTATGTATATTTCATTTAATTAATAGGTCCAGAGCAACTTGTGGTTATGACAGTGGTAGATATCGAAGGGGGACATTTTTTGCGACCTAGGTGTCCCAAATTCCTACTTTTCTATGTAACATTGATAAATAATAATTATCTTTGTTATCATTTACTGTTATGTACATAATTAGTTACATTCAAATAAATGCAATTTTCCACACTCACACATACACACACACACACACACACCACACACACACACACACACACACACACACACACACACACACACACACACACACACACACACACAAAACATATCTTGGAGTACGCAGCACCATTATGGAACTCACCCCTGAGGAAGCTGTTTAGATAACTGGAGAAAGGGCAGAAGAACGCAACATGGCTTATTCCTGAGTTAAAGGACATGAGTTGTGGGTTTGTTAATGGAGTTTAAAGGCTGTCGACAACACTAAGGTCATTAAGGCTGCGTGTCAACTTTGCACCACCAGACAATACTTTTTAATCAAGTCTCCAGGCAGCGGCAGCGGCAGCAACGGTATCCTACCAGCTCTTCTTTCTCAAAAAAAAAACATCGCCCATCAAAACTTGTGATGGCCTAAGTGAAAGTTCAACTACATGAACCCACGTAGACCACAACATGACCCAAGAATACTAAGAATGTAACCCAAATCTTGACAAAATTAGAAGATCTAAGGAAGACAGCCCTGCTAACCCAAACACTGCCTCCGCTGCCAGACAACCACTTAACCCAAGCTCCGAGAAAAACAAGCCTTCTCCTCCATTGCTACACGGTCTTCTACTTCAGTGATACTATGAAAGGGATATTCGCAGAAGACACAACACCAGTAATAAAAGAATAACAGCAAGGACCCTAGAACTCAACTTGTCTACCCAGCAGGACGCCAGTGTATCATCAACCCCTCTCACCGACGCCATCCAGGGAAAAAACAACAACAACAACAAAATGGCTGACTCCCCCTTCCAACTCACTCCCTTCAAAGGATTCATCCATGATAACTCGGGTTTACGATTATTCCCTGACAATATCAAGGACTACATCGTTGCTCTAGAAAATGAAATCAAAGATATCAAAGCAGCACTCGAGCGACGAGATTTCCAAGTTTAACCAACCTCGAGAATAAGATCCAAAACCTTGAAGAGAGATTACATCGGGGAAGTGTTGGACACAAAAATACTCTAAAAGCAGTTTAGCCAGTCACACTGAGCAAAAAAACCCAACAATAAATATGAAGGTTGAAGAAGCAATCAAGGACTGGAATCAGAAACATGCACACTCGACTAAATAAAATACCTTGATTTCCAAGACGACAAAACTGAAAAAGATAATTTTGTCTGATGCAGTTATAATAAACGTCCACACATTCCTAGTGACATAACAAAAAGCACAGTGCAAAAAAAACTGCTATCAGGATAATACAGAACCACGTACAAGTCATCGTCCCAAAACAATGAAATCAAAAAACACTTTTTGCTAGGAAAAACAGGAAGAAAAACCAGTATAATAAATCCGACTTCATTCATACGATAAAAGAAAGGACCTAATTAAATCAGAAATTTACAATGAAAAATGGAGTGTACATAATGAGTGTCTAACAAAAAAACGTCAAAACCTTCTGTTCAGGCTGAGAAAACTTAAACAGGAAAACAAATACATCAGTGTTTCACGCGAGATGGAAAATACTAGTAAGGAAAACATCAACAGGTCAACAATATCCCTTCTCAAACGAACATGATTTCTCTACCTTCCTTAGAAAAGCTGACATTTCTGTAACAGATTAGAAAAGTGCCCTTAATACAATATTACGTGTGGTTTGCAATAGTGTACGTTACTTTTTATATTGTACATTATTATTTTTATAATTTTTTCATCACTAGCTAATGCCAACTACCTCCAATATCTATAACTTTCTTACTGCTATTAATTGCTCATAATTTTAAATTAAAAGTCAAATCTTACTCCAAATTAATAATATTCATTTTTTCTTACCTGTCCTTTTAAATTTTTGGGTTTTCACAACTTGTTTTTTTAGTCACTTTACATTGTGTATGCAATTAGTGTATATTCCAATTACTTTTTTGCAAGTACCAAAACTATCTTTTGCTAGCTAGTACCAACTACCTCATTTTTTTTACTTTTTTGTGCAATAAAACTGCTCAATTTATCTTTTTATTACAAAATAGTTCTTACTCCTAAACCAATATTATTTCATAGTGACCATCTGTCCATTTAACTTTGTTTACCATTACTTAATTTTAGTCCCTTATATATTTTTCCTTTATTTTAGCTTTATATAACTACCTAGCTTATACATTTCAATTGTTAAAAATAATCAAGGTGCTATTCTCAGGTGCTAAAGTAGAACAAGTTCACAATTTTGCCATTATATTCCAAAGCTCATTTATCTTATAGTACTACCTACTATCATTTTCCCCAAAGCTCCATTATTTGATCTATTTTTATTTGTACTAGTCCTTTTATATTGTCCCTTTATTTTAGCTAAAAAAAAAAAAAAAAAAAAAAAAAAAAAAAAAAAAAAAAAAAAAAAAAAAAAAAAACTACCTTAGCTCATTATTTTACATTTGTTAAATAATTCAGGTGCTATTTTTTAGCTTAAGACTATTTTACTTTGTTTTATATTAATTCTAACTATAGATTCACTACAAATCTTATGATTAAAAGCATTGATCCAGATACCAACCTCTTTTTTTAATGACTTAAATGAATCAAACAGTTACTTTTATTACTACACTGCAAAAACAATCAAAGGCACTTCTCATTGCCAACAACAACATAACTATTTTAACTACAATATCAGATCTTTTAAGCAAGCATTACGATGACCTCATAGCATTACTAAATTCCTTACATGCCAATATGTCCTTTCATTACACTAACAAAAACCTGGCTAAAGCCTGATAGTACGATGTCTATGCCTTTTTCCTGGTTACACGCCATACACAAACTGTAGGCCAGCCCCAACAAGGGGGTGGCACAGCCATATACTACTCAGACCCAAACTAGAATGTATCACAAATACTTGCACAAGAGATGAACATGGGGAATATATAATAGCCAAATTCAAATCCAAATACCTACAAAAACCTCTCACATTGATAAACATCTACAGAGTTCCACAGTCAAACATTAAACCAATTTAGTCAAAACCTGGAAGTATGATAACTGATGCACGCATGAACAAAGATTCACTTACTACTCTCAGGTGACTTCAATATAAATCTCCTGCAAGACCAGGACCACACGTTACTGAATTCACAAACACAATGAGTAACTGTATGTTGCTACCAACGTAACAAAAACCTACAAGAGTTACAGAGACTAGTGTTTCCCTACTTGACCACATCTGGACCACACCATTTCCCCTTTTTAAAAACAGGCATAATTACAGATAATACCACAGACCATACCCTACTTTCCTCATAACAACTCTTGGTAAATTACCCCAAGACACTACTAAAGTCACCTTCAGACTTCACCAATGAGGCAGCCATTAATAACTTCACAACAGCAGTAGCAAACATTGACTGGCACACTGAGCTAGAAATCAATACAGATATTGACGAATGTATTAATAATTTTCTAAAAAAGGGCTCAATACCTCTATAACAAGCACTGCCCTAAAAAAACTAAGCAGATGACAGCTAAAAGACTGAACAGTCCCTGGCTAACACCCAGCATTCTCAAATCCATAAATACAAAACACCAAAATGAAAAAACAGTACAGAATGGGTCACATAACCAGGAGACCAAACAAAACGTTACTCGTCAATCCTAACCAGCCTGATAAGAAGGGCAAAAAAATTGTATTATGAGAACAGATTATCCAACTTACGAGGTGGGTATTAAAAAAGACTGGAAAAACCCTATCAGAAATTCTGGGAACAAAAAAGATATCACGAAATAGGGAAATAAAATTAGCAAAAATCAGATGAACCCAACTCCCCCCAACAGAAACAGCAAACAGACTCAATGATTTCTTCTCCACTATAGGACAAAACCCTTTCCAATAAAATCCCAAGCTCAGATAACCCCACCAAATGACTACCTCACCGGCAACTACCCGAACACACTGTTCCTAGCTCCGGGCTTAACCCCCTACGAAGTTTTCCCCTTTTTATCAAGCACTAAAAAAACAAGGCAGGAGATTTAAAATACTTACCACCCTTTATATACAAAAAAGTGTACAAGTGCTATCACCAATCATTGCAACACTCTTTAACAAATCCATTGAATCCTCCACCTTCCCCCACGTACTCAAAATAGCAAGGGTCACCCGATCCACAAAGGAGGAGACCAAACAGGTTGAATAACTATAGGCCAATATCCAACTTACACCCTCTCTCAAAAATTTTCGAAAAATTAATCCATAAACGAATCTACTCCTACCTTATCTCCCAAAACATACTCAACCCCTGCCAATTTGGATTCAGGCCTAATAAAAATACTAATGATGCTATCATACATGCTTTGAACATATATACACTGCAATAGAGAAAAAAAGAAGTCCCACTGGGGATCTTCATTGACTTACGTAAAGCTTTTGATACAGTTGACCATGACTTGCCCCCACGTAAAATTGTTCTCACTATGGTTATAAGAGGGCACTCCCTCAACTACCTCAAGTCATACCTCAGCAACAGAAGCCAAAATGTGTACGCAAATGGGGGGAAACTCTTCTGCCCCAACAATTTACAGTTGGTGTCCCACGGGAAGTGTCCTTGGCCCTCTTCTCTTTCCTATACATAAATGGGCCACCAAATGCTTCTCAATACTCAAACCCACACTATTTGCTGATGACACAACATACGTCTTCTCCCACCCGAGCCCAGTCACGCTAGCCAATACTGTAAATACCGAATTACAGAAAATATCTACCTGGATGAGTACTAACAAACTTACACTAAACATTGACAAAACCTACTTCATTCAGTTGGTTTCCCGAGCTACAGATGTCCCTCTTAACATTTAATTTATAAACGGAAACCCTATCACAAAGCTAACAGAGGGAAATTCTTAGGAATCCACCTTGATAATAGACTCAAATTTCATACCATATACAACAAATTTCTAAGAAAATTTCCAAGACTGTAGGATACTATCGAAGATACGGTACTATGCTCCACAGTCAGCCCTCCTGGCCCTATATCACTCTCTTATTTACCCCTATCTCACCTATGGAATTTGTGCATGGGCTCAACAACAAATAACCATCTCAGACCACTAAAATTACCCCAAAAAAAGGGTGCAGTTAGAATGTAACAAATTCTCACTACAGGCAGCACACTCCACCAATATTCAATCACTCAACCTACTCACCATACAAAACATCCATACTTATTACTGCACCTATTACATTTCTAGAACACTCAAATCTGATATTAACCTCCCCCTCAAACATCTCCTTGCCAACCTCAACAGAACACATGACCATAACACAAGGCACAGATCACTCTTTGATATTCCCCGTGTCCATCTCACGCTATGCAAAAAAACTCAATGCACATGAAAGGCCTAAAATCTGGAATTCATTACCCGTAAATATAAAAGAAACACTACCTGTTTATAAAATTCAAGTCTCTTCTCAAAGATCACTTACTCACCCAAAACCAAATAAATACTGAATAACTGAAACCTTATAAATTGTATATCTTAAATGTTTCTCACAATTATATCACATAAATGTTAAACCTAAACCCAATTAACTTTTTTATTTTTAAATAACTACCTAACAGAATACTCCATTTCTTTCTGATTTTTCAACATGCATGCAACATTTGACCTGTCTTTGTAATACTCACTTGAGCTTTATGTTATCAGTTTACATTAATGTTTTTTTACTGATTTCATCTTGCTTATTTTAATTAAGTAATTTTAAGCCAGCCCGTAATGCTATGCATGTATAAAGTGGCTTTTGGCATGTGCTCTTCTGTATTTTTTGTACCTCTGTAAGTGTGCTTAAATTATAAATTAAATAAATAAATAAATTTTAAATAAATAAATCCCTAAAATAGGTATTACGGTAAACTCTCAAAAAATTGCACCTCAAGAGGAAATACCCTAAGGATCCAATGGAAAAAAGTCACTTTGACTTTTTTGGGTTATCCTAAGGTTAAATTACAACAACAAAACAAACAACAACAACAAAACAACATAATAATAATAATAATAATAATAATAATAATAATAATAATAATAATAATAATAATATCTTTATTTCTACAAGTACATGTACAAGATATACAGTCCTAGCTGACATCGATGATACACTGCTATATAGAAATCCGCTTGTTATTCAGAACATTTCGGGCAAATCAGGTCAGTTTTGTCCCGAGATGCGACCCACACCAGTCGACTAACTCCCACGTACCCATTTTTAATGAGGGGTGAATATGGACAACCGCTGTAAGGAAACACTCCCGATGTTCCTACCCTAATCGGGAATCGAACCTGGATCCTCAGAGTGTGAAGCGAGAACTTTTCCCACCAGGCCATCTAAATAAACTTACTCTTAGTGCATACATCCATATTACGGGTGTCTCCGTCCTGTGACTAATAATTCAGCGGAGTGGATCATCATGGTGACTAAGATTCACGTGAGGAGAAATTTTCCTAGTTCTACTGACAAAAAAAATATGGTTCCACCAGATGTATTACTGGTAGTATACAGTGGCCTCAACCAGCTATGCCAGAGACCCATTACTCTCACCTCTACTACTCCCGTCTCCACCCTAGCATACATCGCAGGATATATACACCAAGAGGTACATTTCTCAAAGCCCATATATGCAAACGTTAGGGACGTTTAGGGATTAAAGTATTCATATCTGGTAGTGGAAAGGTAATGCGCAGCTTTAATAACCTTAGTGTAGTAGATAGATTTTAAACCCCATTAGCTGACCTATCTAGAATACGAAAGGTTAGTATATAAGAGATGTGTCACTGCTAGAGTAAGGCTAGGCTAAAAGTAACTACCGTAGTATAGTTTGTCTGGAGATGTCAGTGACATGCAATGTAAAATGTATAGAAAAATAGATATAAATAAGACATGTGTAACGGCTGGGTATCTTTATTACAAAAAAAAAATTGTTAGGTATTTTATACCATTTTAATGTTCAAAAAAAAAATTCTCTATCCAGTGCCTTTTTAAATTCAATACTGATATCACGAACTTGAAAATTTTCCAATAAGGCTGAGGGACTTATTACCTCATCTTCCACTGTCTCCAGTTCATAATCTCTAGAGTACTGAATTGAGAAAGCCAGTGGATGGCGAAACGTCTTCATAATTAAGATATCCAGGTGTTGTACATGCTTCTTATTTATCTAGTTGTTTGTAACATATACCGGTAATATATTGTGTGAAGAAAGACAGAACCATACACTGTAGATGAATGGTTCAGAGAACCGACAAGCTGATAAATTAGAAACATATGCAACACTTGAGTATCTTTAATGAGGAAACGTTTCGCCACACAGTGGCTTCATCAGTCCATACAAAGGAAAATGGTGAAGAACAAATAATCAGTCCCTCAGCCTTGAGTCGATGTGGTCAGTCCATCAATCTTGAAAAGTATTACAGCATATGTGCGGAGAAGTAGCTCATATACTGTAGGCAGAAGAGGTGCAACAGTCGTAGGTGGTATCACATTTGTCCAATGTGGAAGTAGGTCATGCCCAAGGGTTAGGCAAATGAAGAATTCCCTGTATTAAGATCCCAAGATTTTGCTGTGTCAGACACTCAAACATCATATCTCACTGGCCAAATATTCAGCCATTTAGACACTTCCCAGAAAACCCTTCATTGTTACTATCTGAAATCTTCAAATTATATCCACATTCTGCACTGGCTAGATGAATGAACTGATATTTGCTAAGATTGTAACCCAACCATGACCAACATTTTTAAGTGGTACGTAATAAGATACTTGAATTTTATCGAGACTACAGCTCCATATTGTGGACACAAGTGGTATAAAATAACGACACGATGCATAGACACAAATACGTATAGTGTTTCGCTTGTGACTTGATGAAACCCACTATGTGCGAAACGTGTTAATAAAGGATCGCGTTACACTGCATATGTCTTTATCCAGCTCTGTATTGTACTGTGTAAATTAACTATGTGAAGTAATTGTAAAATATATGAAACGAATGTAAGATAATTGCCAGGTGGGACCTGTATTTTTTTTTTTTGGGGGGGGGGGGGTATCTATCTTTCTTCTCCTCCAGGACAGGTGCAGGTTGCTCAGAGGTCTCGCTCACAGGATGAACACGAAGCTGACAATAAATTATCCGTTCAAGCGACACAACTAAGAAATTAACATCTGCACACAGAAATCACTCCCTACGAAAGTAAAAGACTGGGCAGGCGATGCAAAATGCCCCCAATTAAAAGTAGGGGCGCCATTGGTACACTAAGAGAAAACACCATAAGTGTCCGGGGCCCAAGACTGTTCAACAGCCTCCCATCAAGCATTAGGGGAATTACCAATAAACCCCTGGCTGCCTTCAAGAGAGAGCTGGACAGATACCTAAAGTCAGTGCCGGATCAGTCGGGCTGTGGCTCGTACATTGGACTGCGTGCGGCCAGGAGTAACAGCCTGGTTAATCAGGCCCTGATTCACCGGGAGGCCTGTTGATGGACCGGGCCGCGGGGGCGTTGATCCCCGGAATAACCTCCAGGTACGTTGTCCAGGTATATGACTCATACCCTATGACTCATGCGCTAAACTCGCATGAGTCATGTAACGTAGAGGTGACCTAACTTAAAAGTTGATGGTAGATATATAAGAAAGATGACGCCCATACGTTTCGCCCAGCATGGGTTTCGAACCTGAGTGTATCCGGTGGTGAGCCCCTAACATTGAGTACGTGACTAATGGCATTTTTAAAACTGAAACTACAAGTGCGAACCTACACAGAAAATGAGTGCTTATTTTAAAAGAAAATATAATATCAGAGAAAGAATTTCAGTTTGTTGTTGTACCGTCACAACATCCGCTTTGATTAGATAGTCTTCGATATCGGTCCTAAAACTTTTCGGAATACTGCATTCTTTAATTTGCCCAGAAATCATTTTCGAGGGGGGCCTTAAACCAGAATTTCAATCTGGGGGGGGATTTTGAAAGTCGTAAGATGCTAAAACAAAAAATCTTTTTTAAAATATGATTTAATGTAGTTACGTGAAATTTCTTAAATTATCGTGCTTTTGTGGTCACTGATCAGTAAAATAGTGAAAATTGGCCATTAGTTGAAAAACAATAAGAAATATTTGTCTCAGGGGAGCTTTAGCCCCTGTGCCCCCTTAACCTCCCCTCCCCCTCCCCCACTAGCATATATTTAAATTTTTAAATTAGACTGATAATCACAGGTTTAAGGATGTATTAAGTAATTTTATTTAGGTACAGGTACACATAAGTATAATTTTCACACACTGTAAATTACCAAGGATATCCAAAAGTCAGACACAAAACTATATAGTACTTCGTTATTACTGATTTAATCGAGTTTATGGAAGGAAGACGTGGAAGGATGCGTGTGCGTGCTCACACAACTACGCTACCAAGTGAATAATTTAGTAACAAAGTTGAAGATAATTTTAGAGAAAAAGCTGGCAGTTTAAGAGTCTGTTATATTTTTTCCGTTTTATCCTCAAATGGGTTACTTATAGTAACACTTCCATTACTTGACACACTCACGTAGTTACGCGAACCATACATAAAAACAACAAAGATGGCAGCACCGATTGGAAGGAAAAACATTTTGTCTCTGAACTCTCCATCACTCCTCATCCCCAACCATATCCCTCGTCCCACCACCGCCCCCTCCGTCATCCCTCCCCTCATCCCTTATCACTACTTCCTCCTTCACCCTCCATCCCCCACGATCCTCCCACCTGTCTCCCTCTCTCCCCCTCCTTTACTACATACTTATCCCGCCACCACACTCCCCACATTTTTTTCCCTCCAGCTCTCAACCCCGCTCCTCACCACTCCCTCCTGTCGTGCCTCCACCACTACCCCAGAGTAATAACCACTACATGATGCACCCCTCACCCACTCCCCTGACTAGCAGGCAGCAGCAGTGTTGTGGCTGGCGGGGTGAGGCTAGGGTTGTAGTCGTCACCCTCGCCATCACATGAAACTCCTGTTGTCCAACATTATTTTGTGTGACACTGAAACATGTAACCAGTGCCCCGTTTTGAAAATTATATATAAAGTCTCCAGTTTTGAAACACATGGAGAGCTTATGTAGGCTGCCCTTAATTAATACATGCCTATTCTCATTGTGAGATTTTAAATCTAAATTAAATCAGTGAGAGCGAGGTATCGTCTGTTTTTTTCATGATCATTTTTTTTTTAAACATAACAGGTCCGTAATCGAATGAATTTCAAAATTCTTTCCCATATTTCATGTTCTTACAATTATGGTTTAGCAGATGACCTCAAGGTTTGCCAGTGAAGGTGAAGGTATTCTTTGTGAGTACGTGTGACCTTTGTCATGAGTGAGGAAGAATGTGAGGAGCAGCCACTGATGGTGGACAGTGCCACTAACATTGTTACCACCACCACCACCACCAGTCCTTCATGTTGTGATAAAGTGGCAAGCTTTCTGTCCGCCATCACCATAGAGCCCGCCGTCTTCCTCTATGTCATTGGCTTTGGTTTAGATGTCGTCTTCATAAAAAACTTGTGGGTGGACAAGACGTGTCTCTTTTACTTCAATTTCAGCACAGAAATATGTTCCAATTTGAACAGCGGCAGATTCCCAGCAGAACAGGACATGGTACAGCGTCAGGTGACTCGCTATAATGTGTACTGTGCTGTGATACAGCACGTGCCTGCTGTAGTGGTGGTAATGGTGTTGGGCGCCTGGAGTGACCTGCGGGACCGCCGCCTGCCCATACTGGTGCCCATGCTGGGTTACTTCCTTATGGCGCTGGGTCTTACAGCCAACGCCTACTGGTGGCCACTACAGCCGGAATTTCTTCTGATATGCTTCGTGCCAGTTGGTCTCACGGGAGCAACTACAGCGATTTATATGAGCGTCTCGGCTTACATTAGTGCAGACACAGATGCCAGGGCGCGGACCACACGTATATCTGTAGTGATGGTACTAGTACCAGTAGCTTCCACACTCGGCAGAGGTCTGGCACTCGTGCTGTTCAACCACAGCGGTTATGGTTACCTGGCTGTGTTTGGCACACAATCAGTGCTATGTGTGGTTGCCATCCTGTACGTACTGGTGCGGCTGAAGAAACTCCCTGGCGCTATCGCCATGGAGACGCCTGCCTCTGAGACTTCGGGAGTCCTGGAAGTACTGACTCCAGCTCGCCTGAAGAAGACGATGATGGTAGCCTGCAGAAGACGAGACAACGGTGTGAGAAGACACATCTTCGCTCACATCGCAGTCATCTGGCTTCTTGTGTTCACTGCTGGTAAGATAACTTGGCCTTTAATATGGGTGCTATAATTTATTGCACAGTTCAAGAAATATATCGAAGAAACGTTTCTCCAGGAGTGGCCTTTTCATTCACAATACAAAGAAGTCACTTGTGGCGAAACGTTTCCTCAGTATCTTGAACTTTGTATATGTATTTTTAGCTATATACTGTCGGTATATTGATAAACATATTCACCTATTTCGTCAACAAATAATGAAAGGCAAAGTACCATGCGTGGAATATTTCACAAATAACCCAGAAAATTAACGACAAACGTTTAGATTACTTTTATATATTACCGCCTGAGCGGCTAATTTATTGTGCGTGCACTGCAGGCTGTAGCTCACCGTGAGTGGCTAGTTAACTGCGCACTGCAGGCCACTGCTCCTGTGAGTGCTAGTTAACTGCGCACTGCAGGCCACTGCTCCTGTGAGTGGCTAGTTAACTGCGGACTGCAGGCCACTGCTCCTGTGAGTGGCAAGTTAACTGCGCACTGCAGGCCATTGCTCATCCTGTGAGTGGCTAGTTAACTGCACACAGCAGACCGCCGCTCATTCTGTGAGCGGTAGTGCCAAAAGAACAGGATTACAGTGGTCACAATGGGTCTTATGTGATCCCACTGGGTATAGTTACATCTTGAAAAATATTAAACTTTCTATATTTCACTTTTTTTTCTATATTTCACTTTTACGGTGAAAAGCTCTGTTCCACAAGGCACAGTACTCGCTCCCATCTTGTTCCTCATCCTTATATCCGACATAGACAAGGATGTCAGCCACAGCACCGTGTCTTCCTTTGCAGATGACACCCGAATCTGCATGACAGTGTCTTCCATTGCAGACACTGCAAAGCTCCAGGCAGACATCAACCAAATCTTTCAGTGGGCTGCAGAAAACAATATGAAGTTCAACGATGAGAAATTTCAATTACTCAGATATGGTAAACATGAGGAAATTAAATCTTCATCAGAGTACAAAACAAATTCTGGCCACAAAATAGAGCGAAACACCAACGTCAAAGACCTGGGAGTGATCATGTCGGAGGATCTCACCTTCAAGGACCATAACATTGTATCAATCGCATCTGCTAGAAAAATGACAGGATGGATAATGAGAACCTTCAAAACTAGGGAGGCCAAGCCCATGATGACACTCTTCAGGTCACTTGTTCTATCTAGGCTGGAATATTGCTGCACACTAACAGCACCTTTCAAGGCAGGTGAAATTGCCGACCTAGAAAATGTACAGAGAACCTTCACGGCGCGCATAACGGAGATAAAACACCTCAATTATTGGGAGCGCTTGAGGTTCCTAAACCTGTATTTCCCTGGAACGCAGGAGGGAGAGATACATGATTATATACACCTGGAAAATCCTAGAGGGACTAGTACCGAACTTGCACACGAAAATCACTCACTACGAAAGCAAAAGACTTGGCAGACGATGCACCATCCCCCCAATGAAAAACAGGGGTGTCACTAGCACGTTAAGAGACCATACAATAAGTGTCAGGGGCCCGAGACTGTTCAACTGCCTCCCAGCACACATAAGGGGGATTACCAACAGACCCCTGGCAGTCTTCAAGCTGGCACTGGACAACCCCCCCAAAGTCAGTTCCGGATCAGCCGGGTGTGGCCGTATGTTGGTTTGCGTGCACCCAAGCAACACCCGGTTGTCAGGCTCGGGACACAGGAGGTGGTCCGACGGGCCCGGGGGCGTTGACCCCCGGAACTTCTCCAGGTAAACCCCAGGTAATAGCCAATCTACCTTACAGTGGGTCATTATTGGTTTGCAATCTTATCAAATAAACGGGTCATCCAACTAACCGTGAAAAAAATATGGTCCTGAAATTTTTTAGGTTTCGTTATCATTACGTAAAGCAATTTACCCTTTCCCCCCTCTCTCTTGATATCTGAAATCAAAGAGCGTTTGGGCGGACCGGGACCTTTACCGTTTACAAATCTTTGACGGATTTGCAGCTTTTTTAATCCCGTGCCCGACCCGGGGGCCCAGGGTTATTTGGTGCTTGTTTGGTCAGATAGGCTGTTATTTTTATCGGTCGCTGACTCGCTATCCATCACATCCTTGTGGACCGGCACAAAAAAATTTTTGATCGAATTTCATCTTGAGGACTACATTTCCCCCCAGCAGTTTCTAATCCCTTTTTGGAAAAATGTTTAAATGCGGGAACCAAAAATGATAGATTTTCCCTTTTCCGTGTTCCCAAAAGCGTAGAGCTATTCACTGCGTTTAAAAACATGTTCTCCCAAATCTTCACCCCCATTTTTTGTTATGGCAGTGAGTAATTTGGAATAGCCCTCAATCACCTTCCTTATAAGTAACGACGTCGAAACTATCTTTATTTTCGTGGGGATTGGACACATTTCTTGTAGAAAAATAAAAAAAATGTCATATGTTTGGGGCGTTGAGGTAAATAGCACTTTTTATAGAGTTAATTACTTTTTCAAAAGGGAAAAAATTTGGGAAGTTTAGCCCTGAATAAGTAAACACTGTTTGGGAAAAAGGTTAAATAATTTCCCGCACGAAGATATAAAATTAGTTTTCTATCAAATTCTAGAAGAGAAGAGAGTGAAAAAAGGGGGGAAATGAAAAAAAATATTGTGTTGTCATGCTATAAGGGGCTTTCCCTTGAAGTGACGTGTTGATTTTTTTCCCCCAAAACAAGGGGGTCAGAGGTAGTGATATATAGAACCCCTTTGTTCCGCTTGTTTACTGGGGGGTAGTGGTCGTTCATAGCAAATGGAGGAGCGAGCCTCTGATCCCTTGCGATGAACAACCAAATGATAAACCCAAAAATTTAAAAACGTTTCAAAAACATAATAAAATTAGTTTTTAATCTTTGCCACATTAAAGGTATTTGTAACGCTCAGCTCAAATTACGGGGCACTGATTCATTTCCTGGCAAGGAAATACATGTGGGAAAGGGCTTCCTTTAACTTGCTCTCGTTGTTCACCTAAGGGGATATAGGAACTGGGTGTTAGTTTACTATAAGGTTGCATCCAAGGGGATGATACTCTTTTTCATAGGGGTTGGGGATTTAAAATTTTTAGATATAGGATAACTGATTTACGTATAAAAAAACTTGGGAAAAAAAATACCCCCCCTCCCATTCTATCTCTTTTCTTAAATAATTTTTACTTGTCCCATCCATGATCTAAAAATTAAGATCTGATGTGCCAATTAAACATTTTTAAATTATTTAAATTAGCTGTTTTGTTTTTCTATAAAGTTTGTTTTTAGCGTGATTTTATCTCGCTAGGTTCTTACGTACGCATTTCACAATGTTGCAATGAAACTTGGTCAAACATCCGAATCTCCCTAAATAGTTGCAGAGGTTTTGGGGTTGTTTTGGGTCGTCTAACTCAGTTTTTAATGATTGTCACTCCTAGCTCTGTACATGCATGGCTGGGGCACCTAGGGGGCAGCTTTTAATTTCATTAAAAGGGCTTAACAGTCAACTCTGGGAAAGTCCCCGTAGCATATACCAGGCAAAAAAAACAGTTTTTCCAGAAAAAAATTTAAGAGTAACATTTTCTTAAGACAATAACCCCAAAGCCCTTCAGCTACAAATAAGGAACACGGGGCTTTAAAACATGCTGAATGTGTGAAAAACAAAATCGAAGAAAATGACACACAGTCCCCCTCAGTGACACTTTGGGTATGTTGATAAGTTTTTCCCATCAAAATTCAGCGTCCTGCCCGAGCCATTAAAAAGGCCTTTTCAAACCAAATGTTCGATTAGGACCACCACCCGCTTTTCAGTGAAAGAGAAAAAAAGGGTTTAACAAGGCGCTATAACGAATGACCAAATTGTTTCAAATTCACCCCTTAAATAATATTTGAAAGACAAGGGAAAACTTTTTATACCGCTAAGCTTTTATATTAAAGTCTGCATGAAATATGACATTTGTTTATTCTTTTACTATGTGAATCTAATGTTTTCCACAGGATTTTTCTCGACATAAATGTGATTAAAAAAAGACGCTTCCTCCTCCTTTTTTGTTTAAAAACGAAAAGCACAACAGGCTCAAGAAACTCAGAATATTTCAAATAAACATGTTTTGTTTGCTACTGGCGGAGATAAACCGTAAAAAATGGCCAACTTTGACCGCCAAAATGGCGGAAAAATCACCCCGTGACTTTTTAAATTAACACTACAATCGATCAAGAAGTTGAGATAAATTTTAAGCTGGTAAAGGAACAACGACAAGTTTCAGTTCTTTAAAAAAAAAAAAAATGGCTGCAAACAAGTATTACCTTGGCATTTATAGCAGAAATTTGCAGAAAATAGGGACAGAGGGAAAATAAAACTTCTAATACAAGATTTATTCTTCTGTGATAATTTTAAAGGCTGCATCCTATTCAACTGTTCTCTTTGATCATTTGGAGTTATTTAAAAACTTTGGAAAAATGGAAGAAATCATCACAAACCATCATAAAGTAGATCCAAGGGATCTGCTGGGCATTTAGAAGATTATCTATCTCAAATTCAAGGAAGTTGAAGTTATTTTCCAATTATGTTGTTAACTTGTGCATTTTCTATCAAAAGTAAAACAGTTTTAGATAAAAATAAAAAGGTGCAAAATACACTGTTTGATTAAGAAATAGCAATGTGTAGTTAGTGGTTTTATAAAATGAATAATCACTGAGATTCTTCATGCTACTTAATACACAGCACCCCACCTAAATGACAGCAAGGTAGAAAATGCAGAAATATTTTTCACTCCAGGAGAAGGCCGCGCAGACCAACTAACAGACATTAGTACAAATCCCATAATTTCGAAAAGAAAATGGACACAATATCCACTCACTCAGCACCTGGACCAGATTCATGGAATGCCTGTTTATAAAGAAGTGAAAAGTACCACTAGCACGAACCCTCAGTATTCTTGGAGAAAGAGCTTAGAGCTAAGTGAAATCCCGGAGGCCTTAAAGAGTGCAGACATAGCTGCATAAGGGAGGTAGTAGAACACTAGCTAAAAATTACAGACCAGTAGCCCTAACTTCTCACATCATAAAAATCTTCGAAAGAGTGATGAGACGGCAGATTGCAAATTTCATGGACCAGCACAACCAACATAACCCGAACCAGCATGGTTTTAGAGCAGGACGATAATGTCTGTCACAGCTGCTGAACCATTATGACAGAATTACGAAGGCGTTGGAAGATGACCAAAACACAGAGGTGATTTACACAGATTTTGCAAAGGCGTTTGACAAATGTGATCATGGAGTGATAGTGCACAAAATGAGGGCCATGGGCATTACGTGGAAGGTAGGCAGATGAATTTTCGGGTTCCTAACACACAGAACACAAAAAGTAGTAAACAGAGTTAAATCCAGCATCAGCGAGGTAAAAAGCTCATTGCCCCAAGGCACTGTCCTGGCACCTCTGGTGTTTCTCATCTTCGCATCATAGATAAAAACATCTGTCACACTTTTGTATCATTTTCAGATAACACTAAAATAAGCATGAAAGTCACTACAATAGAGGACACTGAAAAATTACGGAAAGACATAAGCAGAGTTTTCCAGTGGGAAGTGGAGAATAACATGACGTTCAATGGTGATAAGTTCCAGCTGCTTAGGTATGGGAAAGGATGAAGAACTCAAAAGGAACACTATATGCAAAACTCAAGAGGGTCACCAAATAGAACGAAAGGAACACCTGGGAATAATTATGTCAGCTGACCTTTCTTTTAAAGACCATAACAAGACAAAGATTACGACAGCCAGGAAGATGACGGGGTAGGTATTGAAAACTTTCAAAACAAGGGAAATAATGTCGACGGTGACACATTTCAAATCGCTAGTGCTCCCTCATTTAAAATATTGCTCAGTGCTGACGGCCCCGTTCAGAGCAGGAGAAATATCAGAGCTGGAACAAATACAGATATCATTTACGGCTCACATTGAGCCAGTAAAGCTCCTCAATTACTGGGAACGCCTTCAAGTTTTGAACACGTACTCATTGGAGCAGAGAGATACATGATAATATATACTTGGAAAATACTCGAAGGCCTGGTCCCAAATCTGCATACTTGGAGTTTACCTGGAGAGAGTTCCGGGGGTCAACGCCCCCGCGGCCCGGTCTGTGCATGATAGCATACTGGAGTGAGAGATATGGGAGGAAGTGCAAAATAAACCCAATGAGGAGCAGGGGTGCGGTGGGGACAACAAGGGAACACTGTATCAACATCCGGGGTCCCAAGCTATTCAACATCTTACCAGAAGATATCAGAAAAACGGCTGGAACAAGTGTAGAAGCCTTCAAGAGGAAACTAGACAAGTATCTTCACCAGGTGCCAGATCAGCCAAACTGTGATGGATATGTGAGGCAGCGGGCTTCCAGCAGCAACAGCATCAGACGAGCCTGACCCATACCCGGGCTCCAAGAGTAGTGAAACTCTCGAAACTCTTCGAAAGTATATCAAAGATACATAGGATTTTTTTTGACGGGGTCAGCAGGTAAGCCACTGCAGGTCTTGATCAAGTGACCAGGATTGTCATTGAATGAGTCATCACATGACTAACAACTCAGCAAAATGTTCTTTTGTTTGTTAGGGGGGAAACTAACGTGACGCAGTCTTAATGATATGATGACACTTGAAAACTGTGTTATAACTATGTAAGTGTTATAACAGATGTTATAACTGTGTCGGTATTATAACAGTTGTCCTCCATCCCTCCCACTGCATGTTATCAGTCTCACTACTATTTTCCAAGTGCTCTTCATATACCGATTTTTTTTATGTCATTGTCGTACATTGTAGCGCATTCAACTTTTTAATTTTTGTTTACCCGAAGAATATCATTCAAAGTAATATTTTTTTTTTATATTTTATTTAGAAAACACAATACATATTTAAATGTATGCTATGCATACGTTACATAAACTAAGACATGTTATCCATTAAAAATGAAACAACAATTCCACGTTCTACACGAAGGCAACCCACACCCGAACATACAGGTGGATTTAATAAATTCATAAATACTACCTATATAATCCAAAGAATATCACACGTATTTACAAGGACGTATAAGTGATTAATAATAAGAACTATACTGGATATTAACAAAAATTCCTCTACCACACAATCCCAGTACTTAAATAAACCGTTACCCGTAGGTGTATTACCACCATTTACACATCCAACAACATGACCTACCAAACCCCCTTTTAACAATAATTAATAATGCCAGTGCATACAAAAAATATATGCATGCACCGTTTTGAGAAAAAACCCTTAAGTAACCTAACAATCACGGTATGCCCTTACCTCATTAAACCTTAATGAGAATTACAGAATTTGGTTATGCATAAACCACAACAAAAATATAAAAGTACAATGCAACCCAGATATGTACATTATGTTACCATACACACACACTTGTATAATTGGAAGAATATACACCCACAACATCTAATATCAATAATAATAAAACAACAAAGAAATTCAAACTGTCAGAACATCATTGTATGACATGGATTTTACACAAAATTAAAGAATACACTTCATGTTACCTCAACTTTAAACAACCTATGTAAATGTTTAATATAAACCAAGACTATAATTATCATTGAAACATATCAAATGGGTTCTCCCCTCACAAGGACGGGGCAAATAATAAAAATAGGATTGACCTCATCGCTCTAGGGCCGTGAGGTTGTGCTGCGCCTTGCTCCTGCATTCGTCACTCAGCCTTGGTGGAGGACGGACGTTGGCAGTTGAGCTAGCACCTGTTGGTAGCACTGAGTGATTTTCACAAGATGGCGCAGGCTATCAGGCGAAATCTAACTGGTGTTTATGAGGTGTTGAAAGGAGCAGTATATCAAACCAATGCCTCTGTTATGCAGCCTGCATACTACGGGAATAACCTACTGCATCAGCAAAGACGATCTGAATGGTTTGCCATAAATGAGCACAAGGTTAATTTGGTGAAATTTTTGACGGCTGCGACTTATGACACAGATGGTGGAAAAATACCCAGAGGTGTGAATGACGGTTAATCCGGGTCTGGAAGTACGCATGAGGGACGTAATCCAAGTATTATACTTGGTAAAGTTACGGATTCCCATTTGAAGCGGATGAAGAATATATAAAAGCAACATTCAACGAGTAATGGGAGGTTATACATCAGGCAACATTTGGAAGTGGTCTGTTAATATGTATGGTGGACTGCTGAGGGCTCCTTTTCCCCTCAAAATGTCCCTTTGCGCAAATCTAGACCATCATATGGGACTCTGAGTGACATTAGAATACAGTATATGTAACATATGCGGGGCAAAGACGAACCTGTAGACTATGTGGAGCCCTTTGATCATATAGCAGCAATGTGTCCCGTCGATCAACACCTGAGAAAAATGGATAGGGAAAAGGTGTGTGGAAATAGAGAGAGGTGACTAACCAGTCTACAGGGGAGCATCTTCAAGATCAGAGAACAGGAGGAAATCGGGGAAGACAATCCGGAAAGAAGTGTGTAACATTACCGGAGGTGTCCTTCAGGTTATTGATAATATGCGTTTGGAGGATGAGGTGAGTAGAGAGGATCTTTGGTAGTCCGATGTTACGGCTACTATAGATTTAATGTATTCAAGAATTCTTAGTAATCAGAATGAAGGGCGAGGCCACTAAGCCATGGTAGTCAGAAGGGAAACTTATGGTGAGAATAATTGAAAGGTGAGTAATGTGGGTGTTGGGGATAAGCAATTAAACAGGATTAAGTGAGGTTGTGTTGAGTACACATACGTAGATTGTGGAGATGAGGGAATGCTACGTTTATTTTTAGTAAGAGCCATCACGTAAGAGAGAGGCAGGGGGGGGGGGGGGGGCTTCTGATAGTGATGATGTCCTCACACCAGCGCAACGAACGGTGAAGAAACTATCAGTGGATGTAAAAAAAAAATAACAGGGGGGGTAGGAAGGGGCAGAGGATAGGTGAAGCAAAAATTGGCAATGCGATCAGAATGTTCCAGCAAAAACGTAAGGAAGGCAAGGATATCGTTCGATTGGTAAAGAGAGGCCCCCGATAGCATTTTTAAGTGCTAACCTAAATGTTAACGGCCTAAGGGCTGATGTAAAGCGTAAGATATTTAAGTGTTTTTTTAAAGAGACTTGCATACAAGTTGTATTTTACAAGAGCATATTTTCCAGGTATGGAAGGGATTTGTCGGTAGATGGATATAAGTTTATCTGGGGTATACTGGGAAGCTTAAGGGAGGTGCTGCAGTTTTAATAGCTGAGACCCAGTCCGTTCCAATTGTTTTACTTGTAAGAAGGGGAGATGGGAGGTAGCGAGGGTGGATGGACATGGGGTGGGGACGTGTGTGTTTTTGTGATGTATACATGCCGGCGGACAGTAATAGACGTGTTAAAAAGAATATGGTAAGGGACACACTAATTTATCATATGCTGGGGGTTTACCTGTTTATTTCATTATTTGGAGGGGATTGGAATATAGTGTGATACGTAGAAAAGATGTGGAGCCGGAGGGATGCAGGGTTGTGTTCTGGGGTTTCTACGAATGTTTTTTTTAGGGGAGTGTTGGCTTAACGGATGTTGTGGGGGGGAGGGGTGGAACGTGGAGCATACATATGTGAGGAGAGGATACTCTCCACGACTAGATCCGTATTTATGCTTCTCCTGGGTTTTACAGGTGCTACTACAGAAACTATAAAGTAGTGTTTTCAGATCAAGAGGATGGTCGTGGATGTGGGATGGGGAGGTTTTACCCAAAGCGTTACATGAGTTTATGAAACTTAATGTGAGATTGTTAGACGAGCAGGAAGACGTTGAAAGTTTGTGAGTGGGGAACAAAGAGTGGAACAAGGGGAAAAAGGAGTGATATTCCTACGATGGTTTGGAGGAAATTTGCCAAAAACCAGGAGATCAAAAATTTTTTTTTTATAATGAGGAAAGGAAAGGAGGTAAGTCAATGGAAATATGGCTTTACAGAGATATTTGAAGGGCTGCTGAAACAGTGCTATAAGGTTTTAGTGGGGTTTATCCAGTACAAGAGATGTTGAGGTCATCAAAGCGCAAATTAATGGAAATGCAGAATGCAAGAATTTTGATGGTGAGAGAATGAGTGGTGATTGGAAGATGTTTTTATGGGAGATAAGCCATCTGCCTGTGTTTTGCGGGCGATTAAAGACGCGACAGAATACAATGATATGATGAAATTTGGACGTACATACGGTGTGGGGAGGTTATACGACGGGATCAGAGGTTAGTAACTACGGAAAGTATGAGTGGTTATGCTGATAAGTGGTTTGAAGATATATATAGAGGGGGAAACAGAAAGATAGCGGATATGAAGATTTTAGAGAAGTTGATACAGAGCAACCTAGAGTCAGCAGATAGAGCGATGATAGAAGGGCCTATAGATGAAGAGGAAGTGTGGACGGCATTAAAAGGGATGAGTGTCGGGAAAGCACCTGGGATAGATGGAATCCCAAATGAATTTTAATTTGAGAAAACTGGGATTAATGAAGGAATTCTTGGTGCAGTTGATGAATGTAATGAAGGAAAAGGAACATGAGTCAACACAAAGGACAGGTGTAGTAGTTAGGTTCCAAAGGGGGAAATTTACAGAATAGCATCCTAGATTATAGAGGTTTATCATTAATGTGCGGGGATTATAAATTGTTTGCCAGGGTGTTAGGTAATAGATTGCGTAAAGTAATTGGGAAGGTTATAGATGGGGGGACAGATGGGTGTGCCGGGGAGCAATGTTTAGTGGGCATGGGAGGATAAAAGGTTTATAGAGGAGCGTAGGATGGATGGTGAGGTGTTCTTGCTTTGGGAAATTGGAAGGCGGTTTATGATTGTGTAGAGAGAGAGACATTATGGATGATTATGAGGAAGATTGGGTTTGGTGAGGAAATCGTGCAGTGGGCGGAAACTTTATATAGAGGTGCAGAAATACGAGTGCAAATTAATGGAAGGGTGGGGAAGATGGTTAGTATGGGTAGGGGGCTGAGGAGGGATGCCCCATGTCTCAGATCCTATTTGCATGTCTGCAAGCCCCATTATATAGGTTGATAAAGGGTTGGTGTAAGTGAGGGAGAGGTAAGATTTGGGGTGCTACGGTATAGTTGGCTATGTAGATGACACGACGGTCTTAGGGGGGGAGAGGAGGGGTTAAAAATGTAAGTAGAATTGTTGAAATATTTAGTGGAGCAACAGGTATGAATGTTAATAGTGAGAATTCGAAATTACTGGAGGTGGGTTTATGGGTTGGGAGGGGGAACTGGGAAAAAGTTTGGATGGCAGGTAGTAGAGCATTAAAAATTTTGTGGAGTATTTTACAGAGGGGCAGCGCAGGAGACTCGAGAGGCAAATTCTAAAAGGGTATGCAAAGAGTATTTCTTAGGTTAGGGGGAATAAGAACGAGTGGTTTAACTAACAACAGAGAGTCATTGGGAGTTAATACACTCATTTATCCTAAATTGTGGCACGTGGCTGTGGTGTACCCATTGATGGTGAAAGATGTGCGGCAAAATGCAAAGGAAAGTACTGAATTTTATATGGGGATATGGTTGGGCATTGGCTGAGGCAAACGGTTGTAAATGACACCGGGTGGCAAAAGGGGGTTTTAGGTTTAATTCCTTTGGGGGAGCAACTGAAGAGCATTACGTAAGCATTGTATCTGAGATTGGGCGGGGAACGTGGTGTCAGAGTGAGAAAAGTGATGGAAGATGTGAGGCGTGGTGGGGGGGGGGAGGGAATTAGAGGAGTGTATGAGTATGTTGGGGATACTTATTACAGGTAAGAAAGCGGAAAATGTAACGGCGTGTGTTTTTGGGAGGTTGGAAAGGGGTTTAAGAGGTTTTTTGGAAGGAGACAGTTTTTCCATTTATAATTGGACACGAAAATTTGGGGAGACTTCAGTAAGTTACGGGGGAAGTCAAGGGTGAAGGAAACTATGTATAGGTTTTTACATGGGATTTTGCCAACTAAAGTACGACTGTATCAGATGGGAATTTTGAAGTCTCAATGTGTTTTTTTGGGGTGGGGGGGAGGAAAAAAGCATATCATGTGGTGTATTTCTGTGAGCAGATCGAGCGGGCACGTCTATGGTTACGAAGAGTGTTGGATATGGTGGGTGGGAGTGGTTAGTGGTATTTAAAGGGGACTGAGTTTGGATATAGAGGGAGTGGGAGATAGTGTGAGGAGGCCGTCATGTATTTAGTGGGAGATTAAGTCTATATATCGTGGGTGATGAGGAAGTGGGGGGGAGGAAGAAATAAGGCTTTAGCAGGACACTTCTATAGAACAAAGTGTATAAAATGAGGTAGTGTATGGATGTAGATGGGCCAGAGATTTCCGGTATCGTATAGAGGTATGACTTGAGAGGGTTGCGCGCAATTAGTGTCGTAATGGTGGGTGGACTGGTCTCTGTAAAAGGGGGGGGGGTAAAATGAATTTTTATGGATATAGAATATCATGATTATTTAAACATTAGTTTCCTGAGAAGCAAGAGGCGGCTTACCAATCGATTAGGGGCTATAATGTTGTATTATTAACCATAGTGCGTGAAAAGAGCAAGTCTAAAAATGGCTCTGAAACATGTCATTAAAACATCTAGAA
>NC_069445.1:34218080-34266958 GCF_026875155.1 Cherax quadricarinatus | reverse complement strand
TTATTTTTTTGTAAAAGAGGGCCATATGTTTTTTAAAAATTTTTTGTCATAGAAAACGGAAAGCCTGCTTTTGCGCAGCGAGCTCACCATTTTGGGTTTTAAAATTTTGTAAAAACTTTGGGTGTAAAGGGGAAAGAATTTTTCGTGCTCTGGGGTTTAAATTGTTTGACACCTTCAAAAGGGGGCAAAAATTGGGGGATGTGCATTCCGATAATTTTGAGATATAGACGCGGGGACAAGACAGCCCGGGAAACCCTCAATAACTCTTTAGATTTGTGTGTAATTCTCCCCAGCATTATTTTCATAATTTAGTTAGAGTGGGGGTTTTTCTGATATGATCACATTAAATCCCTCAATTGGTGAGTGTATTAAAATTTTTTCCCGTTATTAAATTTGTGTATTATTAACCATTTTTTATTTTTAATATACAGTCCACAAATTTTATATATTTCCCAGTTTTCCCCTGGTGTATGTACATTTCTTTTAATTAAGGGGTCCAGAGCAATTTTGGGTTATGACGTGGGGGTATCAAAGGGGGGACATTTTTTGCTACTAGGGCCCCAAATTTCCTACTTGTCTATGAAACATTGATAAATAATAATTATCTTTTTATTATTTACGTTTGTACTATTAGTTACATTCAGATAAATGAAATTTTCCCACACACACCCAACACACACAACCACACACACACAAAAACCACACCCACACACACACACACCAACACACACAAAACATATCTTGGGTACGCAGCACCTTATGGAACTCACCCCTAGGAAGTTTTTAGTAACTGGAGAAAGGGCAGAAGAACGCAAAGGGCTTACCCCTGATTAAAGGACGAGCTGTGGGTCTGTTAATGGATTTTTAAAGTTGGGACAACACAAGGTATTAAGGCTGCGTTTTCCTTTGCACCCCCAGAAATACTTTAATCCCTAAAAAAGGTATTTCGGTAAACTCTCAGAAAAAAAACCTCAAAGAGAAATACACCCAAGGGTCCCAAAGGAAATAAGTCACTTTGACTTTTTTGGGTTATCCCAGGTAAAATTACACAACAACAACAACAACAACAATAAAACAAAAAAACCATATTAATAATAATAATAATAAAAATAAAAAAATAATAAAACTTTATTTTACAAGTACCGCAAGATATACTCCGCTGACATCGATGATAAATGTTATATAGAAATCTGCTTGTTAATTAAACTTTTTGGGCAAATCAGGTCAGTTTTGTCCCGAGATGCGACCACCCCATCGACTACTCCCCGGGACCATTTTTACTGAGGGTGAATATGGACAACCGTTAAGGAACACTCCCCTGTTTTTTACCCTAAACGGGAAACGAACCTGGGTCCTCAGCGTGTGAAACGAAACATTTCCCCCAGGCCATCAAATAAACTTACTCTTATGCATAATCCATTTACGGGTGGGTCCGTCCTGTGACTAATAATTTAGCGGAGTGGATCATCATGGTGACTAAGATTCACTGAGGAGAAATTTTCCTAGTTCTACTGACAAAAAAAATATGGTTCCACCAGATGTATTACTGGTAGTATACAGTGGCCTCAACCAGCTAGGCCAGAGACCCTTACTCTAAACCTCTCTACTCCCCTCCCCCCTAGCATACATCGCAGGATATATACACCAAGAGGTACATTTCTCAAAGGGCTATATGCAAACGTTAGGGACGTTTAGGGTTTAAAAAGTATTCATATCTGGTAGTGGAAAGGTAATGCGCAGCTTTAAAACCTTAGTGTAGTAGATAGATTTTAAACCCCATTAGCTGACCTATCTAGAATACGAAAGGTTAGTATATAAGAGATGTGTCACTGCTAGAGTAAGGCTAGGGTAAAAGTAACTACCGTAGTATAGTTTGTCTGGAGATGTCAGTGACATGCAATGTAAAAATGTATAGAAAAATAGATATAAATAAGACATGTGTAACGGCTGGGTATCTTTATTACAAAAAAAAAAAATTCTCTATCCAGTGCCTTTTTAAATTCAATACTGATATCACGAACTTGAAAATTTTCCAATAAGGCTGAGGGGACTTATTACCTCATCTTCCACTGTCTCCAGTTCATAATCTCTAGAGTACTGAATTGAGAAAGCCATGGATGGCGAAACGTCTTCATAATTAAGATATCCAGGTGTTGTACATGCTTCTTATTTATCTAGTTGTTTGTAACATATACCGGTAATATATTGTGTGAAGAAAGACAGAACCATACACTGTAGATGAATGGTTCAGAGAACCGACAAGCTGATAAATTAGAAACATATGCAACACTTGAGTATCTTTAATGAGGAAACGTTTCGCCACACAGTGGCTTCATCAGTCCATACAAAGGAAAATGGTGAAGAACAGGAGGAGTTTTGAAGTAATCAGTCCCTCAGCCTTGAGTCGATGTGGTCAGTCCATCAATCTTGAAAAGTTTACAGCATATGTGCGGAGAAGTAGCTCATATACGTAGGCAGAAGAGGTCAACAGCCCGTAGGGGGAAATCACATTTTGTCCAATGTGGAAGTAGGTCATCCCCAAGGGTTTAGACAAATGAAGAAATTCCCTGTATTAAGACCCCAAGATTTTGCTGTTTTCAGACACTAAAAACATCATACCTCACTGGCCAAATATTCAGCCATTTGGGACACTTCCCAGAAAACCCTTCATTGTTACATCTGAAATCTTCAAAATTATATCCACATTCTGCACTGGCTAGATGAATGAACTGACATTGCTAAGATTGAAACCCCAAAACCATGACCAACATTTTTAAGTGGTACGTAATAGATACTTGAATTTTATCGAGGACTACAGCTCCATATTGTGGACACAAGTGGTATAAAATAACGACAACGATGCATAGACACAAATACAGTATAGTGTTTCGCTTGTGACTTGATGAAACCCCCCTATGTGCGAAACGTGTTAATAAAGGATCCCCGTTAACACTGCATATTTTGTCTTTATCCAGCTCTGTATGGTACTGTGTAAATTAACTATGTGAAGTAATTGTAAAATATATGAAACGAATGTAAGATAATTGCCAGGTGGGACCTGTATTTTTATTTATTTATTTTTTTTTTTTGGGGGGGGGGTATCTATCTTTCTTCTCCTCCAGGACAGGTGCAGGTTGCTCAGAGGTCTCGCTCACAGGATGAACACGAAGCTGACAATAAATTATCCGTTCAAGCGACACAACTAAGAAATTAACATCTGCACACAGAAATCACTCCCTACGAAAGTAAAAGACTGGGCAGGCGATGCAAAATGCCCCCAATTAAAAGTAGGGGCGCCATTTGGTACACTAAGAAAAAAAACACCAAAAAGTGTCCGGGGCCCAAGACTGTTCAACAGCCTTCCATCAAGCATTAGGGGAATTACCAATAAACCCCTGGCTGCCTTCAAGAGAGAGCTGGACAGATACCTAAAGTCAGTGCCGGATCAGTCGGGCTGTGGCTCGTACTTTTGGACTTGCGTGCGGCCAGGAGTAAACAGCCTGGTTAATCAGGCCCTGATTCACCGGGGGGCCCTGTTGATGGACCGGGCCGCGGGGGCTTTGGACCCCCGGAATAACCTCCAGGTACGTTGTCCAGGTATATGACTCATACCCTATGACTCATGCGCTAAACTCGCATGAGTCATGTAACGTAGAGGTGACCTAACTTAAAAGTTGATGGTAGAATATAAAAAGATGGACGCCCATACGTTTCGCCCAGCATGGGTTTCGAACCTGAGTGTATCCGGTGGTGAGCCCCTAACATTGAGTACGTGACTAATAGCATTTTTAAAACTGAAACTACAAGTGCGAACCTACACAGAAAATGAGTGCTTATTTTAAAAGAAAATATAATATCAGAGAAAGAATTTCAGTTTGTTGTTGTACCGTCACAACATCCGCTTTGATTAGATAGTCTTCGATATCGGTCCTAAAACTTTTCGGAATACTGCATTCTTTAATTTGCCCAGAAATCATTTTCGAGGGGGGCCTTAAACCAGAATTTCAATCTGGGGGGGGATTTTGAAAGTCGTAAGATGCTAAAACAAAAAATCTTTTTTAAAATATGATTTAATGTAGTTACGTGAAATTTTTTTAAATTATCGTGCTTTTGTGGTCACTGATCAGAAAAAATAGTGAAAATTGGCCTTTAGTTGAAAAACAATAAGAAGTATTTGTCTCAGGGGAGCTTTAGCCCCTGTGCCCCCTTAACCTCCCCCCCCCCCTCCCCCACTAGCATATATTTAAATTTTTAAATTAGACTGATAATCACAGGTTTAAGGATGTATTAAGTAATTTTATTTAGGTACAGGTACACATAAGTATAATTTTCACACACTGTAAATTACCAAGGATATCCAAAAGTCAGACACAAAACTATATATTACTTCGTTTTATTATGATTTAATCGAGTTTATGAAAGGAAGACGTGGAAGGTTTGCGTTTGGGGCGTGCCCCAAAACAACTACGCTCCCAAAGTGAATAATTTAGTAACAAAGTGAAGATAATTTTAGAGAAAAAGCTGGCAGTTTAAGAGTCTGTTATATTTTTTCCGTTTTATCCTCAAATGGGTTACTTATAGTAACACTTCCTTTTACTTGACACACTCACGTAGTTACGCGAACCATACATAAAAACAACAAAGATGGCAGCACCGATTGGAAGGAAAAACTTTTGTCTCTGAACTCTCCATCACCCCTTTCATCCCCAACCAAATCCCTGTCCCAAACCCCCGCCCCCTCCGCCCATCCCCCCCTCATCCCTTATCACTACTTCCTCCTTCACCCTCCATCCCCCAGATCCTCCCACCTGTCTCCTCTCCCCCCCCCCTTTACTACTTACTTATCCCGCCACCACACTCCCCACATTTTTTTCCCTCCAGCTCTCAACCGGCTTCCTCACCACTCCCTCTGTCGTGCCTCCACCACTACCCCAGAGTAATAACCACTACATGTTTGCACCCCTCACCACCCCCCTGACTAGCAGGAAACAGCAGTGTTGTGGCTGGCGGGGTGAGGCTAGGGTTGTAGTCGTCACCCTCGCCATCACACGAAACTCCTGTTGTCCAACATTATTTTGTGTGACACTGAAACATGTAACCATGCCCCGTTTTGAAAATTATTTTATAAAGTCTCCAGTTTTGAAACACATGGAGAGCTTATGTAGGCTGCCCTTTAAATTTAAATTTACATGCCTATTCATTGTGAGATTTTAAATCTAAATTAAATCAGTGAGAGCGAGGTATCGTCTGTTTTTTCATGATCATTTTTTTTTTAAACATAACAGTCCGTAAATCGAATGAATTTCAAAATCTTTCCCATATTTCATGTTCTTACAATTATGGTTAGCAGATGACCTCAAGGTTTGCCAGTGAAGGGGAAGGTATTCTTTGTGAGTACGTGTGACCTTTGTCATGAGTGGGAAAAATTGAGGAGACCACTGATGGTGGACAGTGCCACAACATTGTTACCACCACCACCACCACCAGTCCTTCATGTTGTGATAAAGTGGCAAGCTTTCTGTCCGCCATCACCATAGAGCCCGCCGTCTTCCTCTATGTCATTGGCTTTGGTTTAGATGTCGTCTTCATAAAAAACTTGTGGGTGGACAAGACGTGTCTCTTTTACTTCAATTTCAGCACAGAAATATGTTCCAATTTGAACAGCGGCAGATTCCCAGCAGAACAGGACATGGTACAGCGTCAGGTGACTCGCTATAATGTGTACTGTGCTGTGATACAGCACGTGCCTGCTGTAGTGGTGGTAATGGTGTTGGGCGCCTGGAGTGACCTGCGGGACCGCCGCCTGCCCATACTGGTGCCCATGCTGGGTTACTTCCTCATGGCGCTGGGTCTTACAGCCAACGCCTACTGGTGGCCACTACAGCCGGAATTTCTTCTGATATGCTTCGTGCCAGTTGGTCTCACGGGAGCAACTACAGCGATTTATATGAGCGTCTCGGCTTACATTAGTGCAGACACAGATGCCAGGGCGCGCACCACACGTATATCTGTAGTGATGGTACTAGTACCAGTAGCTTCCACACTCGGCAGAGGTCTGGCACTCGTGCTGTTCAACCACAGCGGTTATGGTTACCTGGCTGTGTTTGGCACACAATCAGTGCTATGTGTGGTTGCCATCCTGTACGTACTGGTGCGGCTGAAGAAGCGCCCTGGCGCTATCGCCATGGAGACGCCTGCCTCTGAGACTTCGGGAGTCCTGGAAGTACTGACTCCAGCTCGCCTGAAGAAGACGATGATGGTAGCCTGCAGAAGACGAGACAACGGTGTGAGAAGACACATCTTCGCTCACATCGCAGTCATCTGGCTTCTTGTGTTCACTGCTGGTAAGATAACTTGGCCTGTAATATGGGTGCTATAATTTATTGCACAGTTCAAGAAATATATCGAAGAAACGTTTCTCCAGGAGTGGCCTTTCCATTCACAATACAAAGAAGTCACTTGTGGCGAAACGTTTCCCCCAGTATCTTGAACTTTGTATATGTATTTTTAGCTATATACTGTCGGTTATATTGATAAACATATTCACCTATTTCGTCAACAAATAATGAAAGGCAAAGTACCATGCGTGGAATATTTCACAAATAACCCATAAAATTAACGACAAACGTTTAGATTACTTTTATATATTACCGCCTGAGCGGCTAATTTATTGTGCGTGCACTGCAGGCTGTAGCTCACCGTGAGTGGCTAGTTAACTGCTCACTGCAGGCCACTGCTCCTGTGAGTGCTAGTTAACTGCGCACTGCAGGCCACTGCTCCTGTGAGTGGCTAGTTAACTGCGGACTGCAGGCCACTGCTCCTGTGAGTGGCTAGTTAACTGCGCACTGCAGGCCACTGCCCCTGTGAGTGACTAGTTAACTGCACACAGCAGACCGCCGCTCATTCTGTGAGCGGTAGTGCCAAAAGAACAGGATTACAGAGGTCACAATGGGTTTTATGTGATCCCACTGGGTATAGTTACATCTTGAAAAATATTAAACTTTCTATATTTCACTTTTTTTCAGATAGCCAATCTACACATTACAGTAGGGTCATTATTGGTTTGCAATCTCATCAAATAACAGGTCATCCAACTAACCTGTGCAAAAATATGGATGCACTGAAATCTTTAGAGATTTCAGTTATCATTAACGATGAAGCAATTTACCCTTTCTCCCCTCTGCTCTTGATATCTGAAATCATAAGAGCGTTTCGGGCGGACCTGGACCTTTACCGTTTACAAATCTTTGACGGATTTGCAGCGTTTTTATACTCCCGCTGCCCGATCCGGGGCCAGGGTTATTTGGTGCTTGTTTGGTCAGATAGGCTGTTGATTTTTATCGGCTCGCTGACTCGCATATCCATCACATCCTTGTTGATCCGGCATCTAAAAAATCTATTGATCGAATTTCATCTTGAGGACTACATTTGCCCAGCAGTTTCTAATACCTTCTGGTAAAATGTTAAATAGTCAGGAACCACAAACGTTGATATGATGTTCTCTTACCGTGTGTACCCAAGACGCTAGAGCTATTCACTGCGTTTAAAATACATGTTCTCCCAAATCTCTCACTTCATTATTTTGTTATGGCAGTGAGTAGATTTGGAACTAGACCCTCAATCACCTTCCATTATGAAGTAACGACGTCAGAAGACTTATCTTTAGTTCGTGTGGATTGTGACACATTTACTTGTAGAAAAATGAAAAATGTCATATGTTTGTCTGGACAGTTGTAGGTAAACAGCACTTTTTATAGAGTTAATTACGTTTCGAACGTGAAAATTTGGAAGTTTAGCCCTAGACAGTAACGTAACACTGTGTGACATATATAGGTTAATAATTTACCGCACGAAGATATGAAATTAGTTTTCTCATCTGATTCTAGAAGAGAAGAGAGTGAACAAAGGGGAATGGAATAAAAATATTTCGTGCTTGTCATGCATATAAGGCTGGCTTTACCTCTGAAGTGTACGTGTTGATAATTTTCCCCCAAAACAAGTGAGGTCAGAGGTAGTGATATATAGAACCTTTGTTCCGCTCTGTTTACTGAGTGGTAGTGTGTCTGTTCATAGCAAATGGAGGAGCGAGCCTCTGATACCTTGCGATGAACAACCAAATGATCAACTCAAATTTAACGCTTCACAAGAACATAATAAAAATTAGACTTTAATCTTTGCCACATCTAAAGGTGATTTGTAACGCTCAGCTCATAATTACAGAGGCACTGATTCATTTCCTAGGCAAGGTAATACATGTGGGCAAGCTTCCTTTAACTTGCTCTCGTTGTTCACCTAACAGGATATAGGTAACTGGGTGTTAGCTTACTAGTACAGGTTGCATCCTAAGGGATGATACTCTTTTTCATATTGGGTTGGGATTTAAAATTATTAGATATATGATAACTGATTTACTGTATAATAAACATTGTGGAAAAAATACCCTCCCCCCATTCTATCTCTGTTCATTAATGATAATTGTTACTTTGTCCCAATCCATGATCTGAAAATATAAGATCTGATGTGCCAATTAAACATTCTTAATTATTTAAACTTAGCTGTATTTGTTTTTCATATATAAGTGTGTTCTTTAGCGTGATTAGATCTCTGCTAGGTCTCTTACGTACGCATTTCACAATGCTTGCAATGAAGCTTGGATCCTAAACATCCTGAATCTCGTAAATAGTTGCAGAGGTTTTGGAGTTGTTTTGGGTCGTCTAACATCAGTTGAATGATTGTCACTCCAGTAGCTCTGTACATGCATGGCTGGGACACACATAGGGACAGCTTTAATTGACATTAAAGGTGCTTAACAGTCAACTCTGGAATGTCCTGCACGGAAAAGCTATGTTTACTCTGTGAAACAAGCAAGTTGATATTAGTCAGAAGCGTAGCATATACCGAGGCAACAATAATCAGTTTTACCAGAAAATATGAAGAGTAACATTTGCTTAAGACAATAACTCCCAAAGCCCTCTCAGCTGACAAATAAGGAACATCAGGAGCTTAACATCATGCTGAATGCTAGTGAAGAACAAAGTCGAAGAAAATGAGCAGCACAGTCCTCTCAGTGACACTTGGCTATGTTGATAAGTTTGTCCCATCAAATATTCAGCTGATCCTGCCCGAGCCATTAAAAAGGCTCATCTCAAGCCAAATGTTCGATTAGGACCACCATCAGCTTCTCAGTGAAAGAGAAAAAAGGTTTCAACAAGGTCGCTATAACGAATGACCAAATTAGTTTCAAATTCACCCGACTAAATATGAATTTGAAAGACAAGGGAAAACTTTGTATATCCACTAAGCTTTTATATTAAAGTCTGCATGAAATATGACATTTGATTTATTCAATTTTACTATGTGAATCTAATCGTTTTCCACAGTGATTTTTCTCGACATAAATGTGATAAAACGACGCTTCCTCCTGCCTTTTTTGTTTAAAAACGAACAGCACAACAGGTCTCAAGAATCTCAGAATATTTCAAATAAACACTGTTTTGTTGCTACTGGCGAGAGATAAACACAGTAACACTGGCACAAGCTTGACCGCCAATATGGCGGATACTCACCCTGTGACGTTACGCGTTAACACTACAATCGATCAAGAAGTTGAGATAGAATTTTAAGCTGGTAAAGGAATCAACGACAAGTTTCAGTTCTTTAAAAAAAACAGATGGCTGCAAACACAGTCATTCACACTTGGTGCATGTTATAGCAGAATTAGCAGAATATAGGGTACAGAGGAAGATAAAACTTCTTAATACAAGATTTATTCTTCTGTGATGATTTTAAAGGCTGCATCCTATTCAACTGTTCTCTTTGATCATTTGGAGTTATTGAAAACTTTGGAAAAAATGGAAGAAATCATCACAAACCATCATAAAGTAGATCCAAGGGGATCTGCTGGGCATTTATAAGATTATCTATCTTATATTCAAGGAAGTTGAAGTTATTTTCCAATTATGTTGTCAACTTGTGTATTTTCTATCAAAAGTAAAACAGTTTTAGATAAAAAATTAAAAAGGTGAAAAAATACACTGTTTGATTAAGAAATAGCAATGTGTAGTTAGTGGTTTTATATATGAATAATCACTGAGATTCTACATGCTACTTAATACACAGCAACCCACTAAATGACAGCAAGGTAGAAAATGCAGAAATATTTTTCACTCCAGGAGAAGGCCGCGCAGACCAACTAACAGACATTAGTACAAATCCCATAGATTTCGAAAAGAAAATGGACAATATACCCACTCACTCAGCACCTGGACCAGATTCATGGAATGCCCTGTTTATAAAGAAGTGAAAAGTACCACTAGCACGAACCCTCAGTATTCTTTGGAGAAAGAGCTTAGAGCTAAGTGAAATACCGGAGGCCTTAAAGAGTGCAGGCATAGCTGCATAAGGGAGGTAGTAGATGAATGGTTCAGAGAACCGACATGTTGATAAATTAGACCCCTCAAGGAAGGTTCCTTGATGTTGGTGAGGGGCTCTTGATTTAGGGAATTGGATCTGTGCTCCAGTTCCCCGAATTAAGCCTGAATGCCTTCCACATCCCCCCCCAGGCGCTGTATAATCCTCCGGGTTTAGCGCTTCCCCCTTGATTATAATAATAATGATAAATTAGACACATGTGCAACTCTATTCAAGATTGATGGACTGAACACATCGACTCAAGGTTGAGGGACTGATTACCTCATTCTCCTCCTGTTCTTCAAGTTTCTCCTACGTATGGACTGATGAAGCCACTGTGGCGAAACGTTTCCTCAACAAAGATACCCAAGAGTTGCACATGTGTCTAATTTATCAACATGTCGGTTCTCTGAACCATTCATCTACAAACCTGTCAGACACTGCAACTTCTTGGGATCTTAATACTTAGGAATTCTTCGCTTGCCTAATTCTTGGGCACGACCTACTTCCACATTGAACAAATGTGACACCACCTATGACTGCTGCACCTCTCCTGCCATACGGTTTATAAGCTGCTTCTCCGCTCATATGCCGTATTCTATTCAAGATTGATGGACTGAACACATCGACTCAAGGTTGAGGGACTGATTACCTCATTCTCCTCCTGTTCTTCAAGTTTCTCCTACGTATGGACTGATGAAGCCACTGTGTGGCGAAACGTTTCCTCAATAAAGAGTTGCACATGTGTCTAATTTATCATCAAGGGAGGTAGTAGAACACTAGCTAAAAATTACAGACCAGTAGCCCTAACTTCTCACATCATAAAAATCTTCGAAAGAGTGACGAGACGGCAGATTGCAAATTTCATGGACCAGCACAACCAACACAACCCGAACCAGCATGGTTTTAGAGCAGGACGATAATGTCTGTCACAGCTGCTGAACCATTATGACAGAATTACGAAGGCATTGGAAGATGACCAAAACACAGAGGTGATTTACACAGATTTTGCAAAGGTGTTTGACAAATGTGATCATGGAGTGATAGTGCACAAAATGAGGGCCATGGGCATTACGTGGAAGGTAGGCAGATGAATTTTCGGGTTCCTAACACACAGAACACAAAAAGTAGTAAACAGTAAAATCCAGCATCAGCGAGGTAAAAAGCTCATTGCCCCAAGGCACTGTCCTGGCACCTCTGGTGTTTCTCATCTTCACATCATAGATAAAAACATCTGTCACACTTTTGTATCATCATTTGCAGATAACACTAAAATAAGCATGAAAGTCACTACAGTAGAGGACACTGAAAAATTACGGAAAGACATAAGCAGGGTTTTCCAGTGGGAAGTGGAGAATAACATGACGTTCAATGGTGATAAGTTCCAGCTGCTTAGGTATGAAAAGGATGAAGAACTCAAAAGGAACACTATAAACAAAACTCAAGAGGGTCACCAAATAGAACGAAAGGAACACCTGGGAATAATTATGTCAGCTGACCTTTCTTTTAAAGACCATAACAAGAAAAAGATTACGACAGCCAGGAAGATGACGGGGTAGGTATTGAGAACTTTCAAAACAAGGGAAATAATGTCGACGGTGACACACTTCAAATCGCTAGTGCTCCCTCATTTAAAATATTGCTCAGTGCTGACGGCCCCGTTCAGAGCAGGAGAAATATCAGAGCTGGAACAAATACAGAGATCATTTACGGCTCACGGAACGCCTTCAAGTTTTGAACACGTACTCATTGGAGCAGAGAGATACATGATAATATATACTTGGAAAGTACTCGAAGGCCTGGTCCCAAATCTGCATACCTGGAGTTTACCTGGAGAGAGTTCCGGGGGTCAACGCCCCCGCGGCCCGGTCTGTGCATGACAACATACTGGAGTGAAAGATATGGGAGGAAGTGCAAAATAAACCCAATGAGGAGCAGGGGTGCGGTGGGGACAACAAGGGAACACTGTATCAACATCCGGGGTCCCAAGCTATTCAACATCTTACCAGAAGATATCAGAAACACGGCTGGAACAAGTGTAGAAGCCTTCAAGAGGAAACTAGACAAGTATCTTCACCAGGTGCCAGATCAGCCAAACTGTGATGGATATGTGAGGCAGCGGGCTTCCAGCAGCAACAGCATCAGACGAGCCTGGCCCATACCCGGGCTCCAAGAGTAGTGAAACTCTCGAAACTCTTCGAAAGTATATCAAAGATACAAAGGATTTTTTTTTGACGGGGTCAGCAGGTAAGCCACTGCAGGTCTTGATCAAGTGACCAGGATTGTCATTGAATGAGTCATCACATGACTAACAACTCAGCAAAATGTTCATTTGTTTGTTAGGGGGGAAACTAACGTGACGCAGTCTTAATGATATGATGACACTTGAAAACTGTGTTATAACTGTGTAAGTGTTATAACAGATGTTATAACTGTGTCGGTATTATAACAATTGTCCTCCATCCCTCCCACTGCATGTTATCAGTCTCACTACTATTTTCCAAGTGGTCTTCATATACCGATTCTTTTATGTCATTGTCGTACATTGTAGCGCATTCAACTTTTTAATTTTTGTTTACCCGAAGAATATCATTCAAAGTAATATTATTAATTATTTGTCATGGAGGAGCTCATCGTAATCTGGCCTATTTAAAAACAATAAAATATATTAGGTGTTGAATGGTTGAGCTGGGAAATTTCACGCATCGGAAACACACCTATTTCCTGTGTTACTGTAGCTAGGTTTTTCACCACATTTAAAAAGCAAATGATCTCCACATGGTAATGTATTCTAAAATAATGATACCACCAAGCCTGTGGCCTAGTGGCAGTTCTCGCTTCACACAGTGAAGGTCAGGGTTCCATTCCCGGCAAGGGTAGAAACATTAGAAGTGTTGTTGCACTCCTTACACCGGTTTTTCATGTTTACCCATCAGTAATAATGGGTACCTGGGTGTTAGTCGACTGGTGTGGGTCGCATCCCGGGATAAACATGACCTAATTTGCCCGAGATGCTCTGCATAACAAGGTTTTTTTTATATAGTAGTATGTCATTGATATCGACAGGGCATATATACCTTGTACATGTACTTGTAGAAATCAAGATATTATTTATTATTATTATTATTATAACTAGCGGTGTCTTCCTTACCTTCAGGTTCTGCGCACTTCGACTACCTCTACACCCGTAAGAAGTTTTCCTGGAACTATCAAACCTACACCATCTGGAGCCTCGTAGACACGCCCCTCGCTGCTACCGGTGAGTCCTAGAAGAGCTTTATGTGATGTAGTTTAAGGTGCACGTTATTGCTAAAGATAGTTACTTTGGTCTGAAGTTTATCCAGAGTACATGGGTCATTAATCCATGCTAAGGCCAAATAAGGTTCGCTTCCAGTGCAGGATTAACTAAAGAACAATAAAATGATACATCATAATAGATTTTTTTTTATTTTATTGAGAGCATATCTTGTACAGACAAACATAATACATATATATAGAATAGACATACTGAGAACAATAAGTACATAAAGAAAATATCACACACACACACGTTGTTGTACACAGGAGAAGAAACCCGACACAGAAAAACGATAAAATTTACAAGCACACTACACACCACTCAAGCAACCTGTCAGTATATATATATATATATATATATATATATATATATATATTATATATATATATATATATATATATATATATATATATATATATATATAATATATATGAAAAACACTTAAGATTGTCATGTCTCACTTCAACATAAGTGTGACGTGCAGCGGACCAAAACAACAGTACTCATGTAGAGTTAAGAAGACATCACACATATATATTAATGTAACAAGAAAAACACATTCCTAATAACTACCCCTATCCTGGGGTTAAATCATACAGAAGTATCTGTATCCGCCGGAGCTACACACACCTGCGCCAAACACACTGGCCAATTACTGAATTAACACGTCGTTGTACACATACAATTGAATATCATATAAGATTAGATATGCTGTCAACAAAAGTCAATATCACAGCACAGGCTTCTGTAACCTAATGCGAACACGTAAATAAACTACCCTATCACAACCTATTCACTGCACAAAGGTCATTGTACAAAACAAAGGTGTATACAAGAAACACTATCAAGTTGCAAAGTCAGTCACTTCAACACTCTTTACCCCCCCCCCCTCTTCCCCCTCATTTGGGCAACCACCACTGTCTCTCGTCAGTATACATTACCCTGTCACTTATTCTCCTAGCTTTACATGAGCATATAAGCCTGTCACATCGCAACGGTATCACAATCACAACAAACCACACCCAAGCATTCTTACAGCATATATGCGTACAATACCTCTAAAAAATAATATATACCTGGAGGAGATAATAACTAGAACAGAGTATACTACTGACTCCGGCCATACAGTAGAGCGGAAAAATAATGTAAGGGACCTGGGAGTAGTAATGTCTGAGGATCTCACTTTCAAGGATCACAACAGTGCCACGATCGCACGTGCAAAGAAAATGATAGGATGGATAATGAGAACATTCAAAACGAGAGATGCCAAGCCAATGATGATCCTTTTCAAATAACTTGTTCTCTCTAGGCTGGAATACTGCTGTACAATAACATCTCCATTCAAAGCAGGTGAAATCGCAGATCTAGAGAGTGTACAGAGATCCTTTACTGCACGTATAAGTTCTGTCAAGCACCTTAACTACTGGGAACGCTGGAAGCACTTGACTTGTACTCGTTGGAACGCAGGAGGGAGAGATATATCATAATCTACACTTGGAAAATCTTGGAAGGAATGGTCCCAAATCTGCACACAGAAATCACTCCCTACGAAAGTAAAAGACTGGGCAGGCGATGGAAAATGCCCCCAATAAAAAGTAGGGGCGCCACTGGTACACTAAGGGAAAACACCATAAGTGTCCGGGGCCCAAAACTGTTCAACACCTCCCATCAAGCATTAGGGGAATTGCCAATAAGCCCCTGGCTGCCTTCAAGAGAGAGCTGGACAGATACCTAAAGTCAGTGCCGGATCAGCCGGGCTGTGGCTCGTACGTTGGACTGCGTGCGGCCAGCAGTAACAGCCTAGTTGATCAGGCCCTGATCCATCGGGAGGCCTTGTGATGTACCGGGCCGCGGGGGCGTTGATCCCCGGAATAACCTCCAAGTAACCTCCAGGTAACACTCTTACATAGGTGTGATGGTAAGTGACCAAGCATAGCAAGGCGTTATATACACAGAGAGTAATGCAGTCATCATCCCGTGGGACACGTACGCAAAAGTATAAACCTAAAATCCTCACTACCTAAAAGGATCACACGCTTAATCCAGCTGTCATCATACGTACATCCTAACACCTACTAACCACACTGAACCTTCCCTCGTTTACATCTAAGCCATACGCCCACATCACATCACACCACACACACACCACACACACACACACACACACACACACACACACACACACACACACACACACACACACACACACACACACACACACACACACACACACACACACACACACACACACTCCTGACGGCGAGCCCATTGGAACCCCGGATGACATTCTCAATCCGTGCCCTTACTGCCATAAATGTACGCCTTGACACCCTAAAAAAGAAACAACTTTATACAATGCAAGAACTATACATGCCAGATAGAGAACATCCTATACAAGTGATAAATACCACCGATTACACCATCAATACTCCGCCTCACAGGACTCAAAGAATGACTCTCCCACAGAGGGTTCGTCGTTTTATTCATAAAGATGATTACCCTCGACCCATGATTTTGAGCAACTTACCTGATGAAGAAGATTGGATACTACCAGAACCCTTCTATGTATACTGAGAAAATCATCGCCCCCAATTAGGGAGACATCTTAAATAACTTTCTAATGTAAAATTATGCTATTAACTATTGTTGGACACCACCATTAAGAAGCTATTGTCACGAATTTATAAAATGCCAGAAAATTATTGCCTTTCCTGTCGTATAAATATCCGTTGTGCAATTGCGAAAAAAAAAAAAAAAAAAAAAAAAAAAAAAAAAAAAAAAAAAAAAAAAAAAAAAAGCAATTGCAACTTGTATAATTACTGCCAATGCAGAGTCATGTAGTTATATACCTATTATATCTATGTGACTCTGATGGGTTAGTATTATACCTCTTAAAGAATATCTTATTAATTCACATACACTTTTTTAATTGCACCAAAGTGGTTGGGCCACTTACCTTTTATATCCTACCTCTCCCCCCCCTCCCACCCTTTTCCAATATTTCCATCCTTACCCATCCTTCTTCCTTACCCATCTTACCAAAGCTCTGGTCATCAGAAGCGAAAATCCGTGCCCCAGCCATGACAACCCCCCCCCCCACTACAAAGCTAGTAAGATCCCAATAGTTAAACCACGATAACCTGCGGGGAAGGCTCCCTCCCACCGCGAACCATATATTTCCCTATTCCTGCAAACCGTCCTATAAAAAAGTAAAGCTTGCCATTATCTCGTTTCCCCTCGCAACCCAATCCCATTCCCACGCATACCCCACGACACGTACACAAAATCTGCCATTAAATAGCCAATGCCTCGTTGTAATACTCTCTGCACCCGTCCCTCCCACAATCATAATATATATAGTATTAAACTGCATGGGAAAAAAGAGGATAGCTTCACCCCCCTCCCTTACTATATCTTTGATTCCTCTTGTTTACAGGTGTTACTTGCCGGCCTTGTACATACCCCATGACTTTACTCTAAGAATTAAATACACCAGACATAAAAACAGTATTTTGTATATATTCACAGTTACTATATTGTAATCAAAACAAATGTTATAACTATAACCATAATATTTAAAGGTGGACCAGTAAGCCATCGGAAGGCCTCGATTCAGATGACCAGCAGCTCCAAGAGCGGGTCCATATCATCAAAGTACCGCACGGCAGTAAACCCTTGTCCCAGTTTTCCTGACGAACCTAACCTAACCTAACCTAGACCTATATACAATTTAGAAACATTCAAATCAAAATAACAGTTATGTTATTAAAGCATAACTGAAACTACGTTTGTGTATTATAAGAACACTTAAAATAAAAAACTAAACCAAACTAAACAACCAAAATTTTGCTCTTGTCTCACTGCACAAAACTTGCATAATAAAAAGGGGGAAAAATCGCAAGACGAAAGTGCCCTGAATTATATGAAAGATTGTTATGAAGGCACGAGAATGAGACAACTGGACTTGTTCTACCCCCTCACTGTTGGAATCCTCCTTCTCCAGGTACCATTACTGTTTGCTACCAGTGGTTGAGTTACTACTGTGGTATTAAAGAATCTATGTTTGGGTTTTTTCGTGGGGCGAGCCGTCTCCCATGATCTTCAACTTCGAGTTGCGAGCAACATCACCGTTGTCGTGGATCCTTTAACTAGGTCAGTGGTGATATGTGCTTCAACACAGTTCACAGTCTTGACTTTGTTTTGAAATAATTAGATTTGGCAGCCGAAGCTTGAAGAAGAATGGTATTGCCTCATAGAAATCTTCACCAAAGCAAGAACAAAAAGGCACAATATCGTGACTGTAACAATACACAAAATAACCCGGGAGGTTATTGGTAATCTTCAACTTTCACTGCTATCGACATTTCATCAACTCGCCCAGATTCTGAGGCCACTGACAAGAATATGTAGGCCTACCCAACAACTAGATTACGAAACACATCATCTCAAAATCTTCTCCAAAAGTAAACTTAACAAAACCACCTATACTACACCCGACTCGTAGCTGCATTAAGCATACAGAAACAACTTTGACAAAGGAAATAGATATGTACTATATATAATATTCAAATCCTCTAAGCGCCCTCATAAAATTTCTTTCAGTTTCTTTATATTGATTATACAGACCCATGTATCAATTAAAATGGTAAGTACAATAATTATTTTTTGATATAAACACATTCCAATACATTGTCTGTTTGTACCAGCATCGGTGGTTATTTTTATATTTGAAGTGTGGTTCTGCTGGCATGGTGGTTGTGTGCTCGCGAAGCTGCCCTCTCCAAGCTCGTCCAGAAGAATGAGTTTGGGCTAGTGTTTGCTATCATGGGTGCCTGGAGAGGCAGAAGATCCATCAAGTCTCAGCGTTGATGACCACGATTATAACAGCCACTCTCAATTCTTCCCTGGGATGGTGTTCGTCCTTGACGGCCGGCATCAGTGTTCATCATCCGCCTGCATCAATTGTAAGTTACATCCATCCCAAGTACTCTGATGCTGGGGAAGTGCAAAATGATATTTTGTTATTGTATTGCATATTTTCTTAATAATTGTATAAAAATAAACAGAAATACTTTTCCCTCCGAAAGCAATCTGTCGTAAGAGTGAAACTAACAAGTCGAGAGAAGGAGCTAGTAACCCTTTCTCCTACAATACATTACTAAAGTAAAAAAGGATAATTTTACTTTTGTTGGACCACCCCTACCTCGTGGGATTTGGTCCGGTGCAATGACAAGAGAGAATTAAAAAATATAACGAGACCAGGTCATTTGCAGGTGGTTTAGATCCTAATGACAAGTCCCATCTAGATGAAGTTTACAAATACACAATAAATAATAAAAAAAATATTTAATATGAGAGGATTGCACGGAATATTTTAAAATTTTATGTCATAAAGGGTTAAGCAGTTTTCACACACACACACATACACTCATATATAATATATATATATATAATTATAATATATATATAATACATATATATATATATATATATATATATATATATAAATATATATATATAAAAATATTACCCCAAACACCTGCATGACCCCTACGGGTTTTGCATGGCTCTCATTTTATTATTATTGCCTCCCACACCACTCTGACTAGTCCAACAGTGACACTCAGAAGTGTCCCTGTTTGCAGACGATGTGAAGATAATGATGAAATGATCAATCAGAGGATCCAAAGCAGGACTACAGTAGGGATCTGGACAGGCTGCAGGCCTGGTCCATCAACTGGCTCCTGGAGTTTCAACCCCACCAATTGCAAAGTCATGAAGATCGGAAGGGGCAAAGAAAACCGTGCAGACGGAGACAAACTAGGGGCCAGAATACAACAAACCTCACTAAAGGAAAGAGATCTTGGGATGGATAAAACACGGGCCACATCTCCTGAGGCGCACATCAACCAAATAACTGCGGCGAGCATATGGCGCCTAGAAACCAAAAGAACATTCCGACATGCTTAGTAAGGAATCTCACAGGAGTACCTGTAACACAGTGTATCTAGGCCCATATTGGAGTTATGCAGCACTGGTTGAACCCACATCTAGCCAAGGCATTTAAGTAACTAGAAAAAGTGCACAGGTTTGCAACAAGCACTAGTCCCTTAGCTAAGGGGTTAGCACCTACGAGGAGAGGTAAGGAAATCGAACCTGACGACACAGAAGACAGGAAAGATAGAGGAGATTTGATAACGTCAATAATAAAATACTGAGAGGAATCGACAAAGTTGGACAGAGACAGAATGTTCCAAGAGATGGGAAACAGCAACAAGGGGTCACACATTGAAGTTGGGTGGAGTTTGCGGGAGGGGGCGTGTAGGGCTGACCACCGCAACCCCCGGGAAGAAATGCAGTGAAAAAAAAACTACGTCGGTGTCTTGTTCGGAAGTAAAAGTCTGGGAAGTGATGAAGAGGCGGCCAGAATCGCATACATTGCTTAAAGAAGACAGTAAGACCAATCTCATGGACAGGAAGAGTGACCCAGTATGCGGTCATGAAGAGGCGTGGCCATGAGCTTTGAATCGACCCCTACAACCGCAACTATGTGGAGGTACACACACACACCCACACACACACACCCACAAACTAAATGGGATCCATATTCACTTTTTTAATACACATAATGTGGGTTTTCAAGGCTCCCAAACATACCCATTTGGTTTATATTGTATGCATTGAACTATACAAATACTTTTGTTTTATGCCTGTATATAAATTTGCAAAGATAAAAAAGATAGTTCTATAGATGTTGTGGCTATGAAGAGTTTATTTGGTGATTTACAAACTGCTAAAATTGTATGTCTAGTTTTATGTTTGCTCTGACTCGTATCTTGTGTTCAGTATGCTTGTTCTTTGTAATTCAGTTGGTGTGGGTAATTCTTTAAGTTGATGGAATGCAGAACGGAATAAATTACCACGCTGCATATATTTTAGGCACTAAGATACCGCCCATTGAAGAACCAGGCTCGACAAGCCACTTTAAAAATAAATGGATTATGCAGAAACTGCGCAGAGGCAACTGTGGACAAAGCGATTCACGATTTTACACATCTGCGTCAGAACGATCAGTTGACAGTGTAGGGAACCAAGTTAATAATAATATTAGTGTGGTAGAAGTAGGTTGGCTGTGTTTGTCCATAGCAGAACGGTGGTAACCCGAAGCTGAACTACTGGCCACAGTTCTGTACGTGGGCAGTGAAGTAACACGAAAAGATACGACAGAAACAGAAAAACCACTAATATTGAAGGTATTTAGCCCTGCTTCCATCTACTTGCCCTTTCTCCTATATATTAAATGCCATTTATCAAAATGGTGTATGGTATATTATTTCCCCTATTTTTCATACTGCAGTTGGGCGGAGGGAGAGAGAGAGAATCTGCTTCTAACAATTACACATATACACATAACATAAAACCACAGTAGTTTTTTAATTCAAGGATAGTGTCGCGTGTACGACCAATTCCCTCTGTTAACTACCTTTCCCCAAGTTTACTAATTGTGTGAACTTACAGTGTTTTTTAATCGTCAAGGTCCAGTGAACCAACGGAGGAGGTCACGATTCAATAATGAAGGGACTATGATGTTAAAAATGGCAGCTACGTACCTTCACCTTTCACGCAACTTTAACTGTCCTTTGGCGAGGCGGTCAGCATTTCCAAGAGAGGGTCACCATGTGGTGTGAAGCACTGCTAAGTGTCCTGTCAACAAGTACTTTTGCAACCATAGCTTACTGCAGCTTCAATACCATAATACTGATCACTGACGACAGAACATAAGTATACCTCCATCCCCTTCCTTCCCTTACCAAACAAGCTCAATTCCTCAAATTTTTGTTAAGGTATATATCAACAGAGGTTATATTCAGTGGATGTACACTGAATAGTGTATATCCAGTGTATTCAAGTACAACAAAGGGGTTAGTATATCTCAGGAATGTAAATCCCATTTTAAATTTAAAGTTTCTTGAGGAATTACAGCCTTAAATGCCCACCTGTTCAGTCTGATAGGCTTTTAACCTATAAAAAAAATCTCAACTTTGCGGTCTCAACACTTATGCAAGTATCAACAAAAAGCCAAGAGCAACTGATGAATACAGAAACTGCATGTAATTATCGACACACTACACAAAACATAATATATATATATATATATATATATATATATATATATATATATATATTATTATATAAATATATCTATATCTAAATATATAAATATATGATGTCGTGCCGAATATGTTTAAAACAGGTAATTAGCAAGAACTCATTAAAAATAGAGTCCTTTATCTAAAATTATATCTTATACTTTAAAGATATATTTTTTTTTTCAATTAATTTAATGCAAAATTTTTAATTTTGCTCCAAAAGAATCTTTGAAAACATTACCATAACCTTAATAAACACGAACAATTTATTTTAGCCCTAATCCAAATAAATATATTTTATATTGTTTAAATAAATTAAAATAATACTAAACAAACACACAGTGAAATATATTTTTTTCGTTAGGTTCAGAATGATTTTGGCGAAATTATTTTCCATACACAATTTTCGCTTATCCTATATGCAAATAAACGATGCTATTTAAGCCAAGATCCAAGTTCGCCTATATCGGCACGACATATATATATATAATATATATAAATATATATATATATAATATATATAAATATATATAAATAAATATAAATATAAATATATATATATAATATAATAAAAAATATACTGTACAAAATATAGTGGGATCGCGTCCTGCAGACTGCGATATCTATCTCTGTTTCTCCCTCTCTCTCTCGTCTCTTCTCTTGTCTGTATATATATATATAATATAAATATATATATAAATAAATATATAAAATATATAATATATATATATATAATAAAAAAATATATATAATACTAATACTAATAAATATACAACATAATTTTCTCACTTTTTATTGACCTAGCATGTTAAACTATCCTGTTTTTGGCATCCTTACGAGATTTGCGACGACGTTTCTCCCCCCACAACTTAATTTTTATGATAATTATGAAAAGCCAGTTTAAATAAAGAGGAAAGTAAATTGCACAAGAGCATATGAGGCATCATACCACAAGGGTGCCGACAAACAAGGAGCAGATAGTGATGGGTAACCTTGGAGGGGAGTATTCCCATAATATTCATGCAACTTTGATAGTTTCCATACTGCCACCAGTAGGTATGAATGACGCCACCAACACCAACAACGACAACAATATCCGTATAACAAACTAAAAAAAAAACGAAATGCAAAAAGAAATGTCGTTTACAAATATTTGTATTTGTATATCTAAAAATATTTGTTGAACAACGATTGTCCTTAAAATAATGTTTTGTAATCTTAATTTCAACACCGTTTATATTGTGATAAAAATCACGTTTAGAATATATTTTTGTCTCGATAAAAATTTTGGAGTTTTACACATACAGTTTTATGTGGGTCGGGGTGAAATCCGCTAAGAAGTGATTCTAATAACAATTCTATATCTTGTGACCCTACGAAAATATTATCTTAATTTAACCTGTAAACAATAGAGTTCTATACTGATCCTTATTTTTTGATACAAAAATCAAAATCTGCCAACATTTTGTGATTCGGCGACGTCCGGACATAACCTGACTGCTGTTACAAGAACTACACCTGTTTTTCCATCTGATACTACATTTTGCTTTAAATATATTCATGATACAAAAACTGTATACATTTTGGTGAAAATATTGATGAGAAAGGAAGCCAAATTGCCTGATGCAATTTAAACTTAAGATATCTATTCGATAAACTTGACTAGACATCTCTGTAGGACGTTGTTTTGAAATAATTAAAGAAAAAAGCCACTATGTTAGCTGTAGTCTTACCTGAATATATCTTCGAAAATTTAACTGAGTTTAAGATGTGCCTGATGTGTTCAGCAATTTAATTAAGAGAGCGGTAGGAATGGGTCTCAGTAGTGAGGGTACGCAAGCCTTCTTGTGAAGGAGAACCAGACCCCTACTAACAGTACCTTGCTAGGCTGACCACCATCTTGGCCACTGTTTACTGTGGAGCCAGCAGTATTCCTTCATAGTCTGGGAATGAAGCATAGAGAGGCATAATTCTATACCAACAACCTCGTTATTGATAAAGATATGTCTCACTTATTACAAATATGATGCGGTCAGTGTGTGAAAACTTATGATTCCGGGAAGATATACACTGCTCAGCAAGACAGCGTTCAGCGAATGGCCTCCATATACAATGTGTAAAGTATTGTGTGGAATAGGTCAGCAATATTTGTTGTTCTTTTCTATGGGAATGTGAGTTACACCGTGGGCGACGCCTGCCCAATCAGCTGCCCCTTTTGTGGCGTCGACTTCCTCAAGGCCAACTTAGCCTTAACCGTGCCAACTCCTACTGGTGGTCATGGCCGTTGCCACTTCTCATTGTTTCTATTTCCCAATACGGTATCATTGGAGGTGAGGTGTCCGGGTTTCTTGCCGAGCATACTCTTTACGTGAGTGATATATCTGTGAACAAATCACGCACAACCCGCTTAACCATTGTGTTGGAGCAATGATATGGCTTGCTTTGTCTCATGGTAAGGTTTCTGGGACTTACATTTACAATATAGGTGGATACGTTTTGAGTTTTTTTTGGGGGGGGGGGGGGTTCCCAATCGATTATATTCACCATCCACTAAACTAGTACAAAAAACCGGATTAGAATGGAATGATGCACCCAAGTGAAAGCATCCCTCAAGCCTCTGAGTCGAGAAGAGAGCGCAGAAAAGGAAGGCCTGGTGTCGTTTACCAATGTCGAAGAAACTCTGATGGTGGTGAATAGTGCGTCCGAGAGGCCGTGCCAGGGGCTTATAACATAGCTTACATATCATCACTGTGCCAACATCTTTGCATTTGGTATGTATTTAACTACAACTGTAATAAAGATTTTTTTTTTGTGCAATATATTTTATATAAGATTGGCAGCTTATACAAAAACCATAAACATTACATAGTAAGGTATAATGGTCTATTATATGTTTGTGCACTATTAATGTTTTTCTACCATCAGGTGGCAGATGACGTATCTTGTACATGATACATTAGAAAGAGGTTCGACCTGGAACTATTTACACACCTACAAACATGTACTCCATCAGTGCCATGCCTGTTACCTTTATTGGCAAGTACTTCCCCCCAATTTTTGTCTAGCCATTATTGCATCTAGTGTTTAATATATCATATAGCACTTGCAGCAGACACTGTCCACACGAAAATGACTTCTACATCCTAAGTTTTAATCCTGCTGACTTCGTCATGGCCTCATACCGTCTGGATCTGGCTACCGTTTTTTTGGCCATCAACAGTAGGTGACAGTTAGGTTATCTTTTTGGTTGACATATTCATCCTAAAAGTTAATGAGATCTCTGGAGGCTTCAGCAACAGAGTACACACTTAATCGACATCACTCAAATAAACACACAAATACATCACAAACACACAAAATACAACAAATACACACAAAAACACACCAAAACACAAATAACACACACACACACGCACACACAAGCACGTCAAGAAGTTATAGAAAGTAACAAAGGTTTGCAACAAGGCTAGTCCCAGAGCTCAGGTGAATGTCGGTTACGAGGAAAGGTTTAGTAAGTGAACGCGAAACTGTCGACACTGGGAGGACAGAAGGGTCAGGGGAGACATGAATAACGACATACAAAATACTGCGGGAAATAGACAAGGTTGGGATCAGGAATAGGAAGGTTCCAGAGAGTGGACACAGGAACAAGGGGTGCAACAACTTGAGAGCAGAAGACCTCCTGACGAGCCACAGGGACGTTAGAAGTAATCTTTCAGTCATAGGATCGTCAGGAAGTGAATAGCCTAGCAAGTGAAGTGTGAGCATGAAACCGAACATATTTTTAAGAAGATGTAATAAAAAGAACTCAGGAAGCAGAGAATAGAAGACCTAGTAGCGAGATCAGTGAAGAGGCGGGGCCAGGAGCTGAGTCGGCGACCCCTGCAACCCAATTAGGAGAGTACAATAAGGTGAGTATAACACACGAACACAACACACACACAATACATAGAACAAACACACAAGTAGACACACACAGACACACACACACACGCATATACAACAGGCCTAGTGCCTAACCGCATGTGTGTCCTAGGACAAAATGGTATACTAACTAACAGGTTCGATTGCGTGACATGTCACTGGAGTCCTCACAGCAGGGAAAATGAGTCCATAATTTCGGTTTAAACCAGTATAAAAAAAAATTATCTGCGCTAAAACATTGCAAATGTATAAATGCAACAGTAAACAAATATCTAGTATATATTTTATTTTATTTAATGATTTATGAATTAATATCATTAAAAAACATACAACAATATATTAGATAACTAAAAAGAAATTAGGACTTTTCAGTAGCTTAGCTTAAAGACAAAAAAAAAAAAAAAAAAAAAACCTAATTGCGTTTCTGGACACCATAAATATGAATTTTGATTCCACAAATGACTCAGTCTATACAGAAAAAACAGGTCGAGAGATACGGCAAGTAAGTTATTCAGTATACACAAATACAGTTACATAATTATCACACCTCTGCAACATATGAGAAGAGAACCTGGATAACCCCAAAAAAGGCAGACAAAGTGACTTAATTCCACTGGGGTCCTTTATTTCCGTTCAATTTTAAATTCCGCCAACTGGAAAAATGGAGGTTTACCAATTAAAGACGAAGAGTTGAAGCCATTTGTTGTTGTTTTGAGATTGGTCAATGTAACCCACACAGATAAAATATATTATATAAATAATTATATAATATTATAATAATATATATATATATATATATATATATAATATATAAATATATTATATATATATTACTAATAGGAATCTTTTTAATTTACATAAATGGTACAGAAGATGCCAAGAGATACCTAATGATATAAAGGTGGCAACATACTGTACATGATAAAAAGGTGGGCACATACGGTTCATGTTTGTTACGTGTTATCACACCGATTATAAGGCGAAAATCTCGATCCAGCTCCCAGATCTGGGGGCGTGTGCCCAAAAAAACAGCAGGCATTACCCCATTGAACTCCGCACTGAGCCGCTGGAACAGAAAACTAGCTGCCCTGTGATCCCCTAGTAACCCTATGATATTTTTCCCCACTCAAATATATATATAATATTAATAAATATATATATAAATATATATAAAAATATATAAAAAATATATATATTCTAAAAATAAAAATATATATAATAACAATATATATATAATATTGTGGGGACCATAGTGTGGAGACTTGTACTATATGCAAAGCTTAGGAGGAAAAACCTTAAAACTTTATAGATATGAACACATTATTAATGAAAAATTTTCGTCAGAGGTAGTTTTTGGTATGCCAAATATACATGTCTTACACTGAGTTCAATTTTTTTTTTTCTCTGCCACATGTAGTTTTCCCGAGATAATGCCTGTTCATAGTTTTTTTTGGCCTTCCTAATGCATTAAGTGTTTGTTCACTTTCTCTTTTATAAGTGTGAATCTACAGGTGTTTCAAGGGCGCATGAAATGCAACGCAGTATTAAATTATATTAGTGGGTATCCTAGAATGTTATTTATTAAATCTTAAATTTGTTATAAATAGAAAAAAAAACATGTTCCGAAAACTAGACATGCTATAGTTTTGGGGAAAATTTGGATCATTATTTAAACTAGGTACACAGAGTGGCGAAACGTTTCCTCAATAAAGATACCCAAGTATCGCACATGTTTAATTCATCAAGGCATGAAAAAAAAACGTCCGAAATAAATTTAACCAAGACAGGAACTAGGCACAATGGGTTCAAGTTGGTAAAAATTTAGATTCGTAAAAAGAACAAGAAAGCACTGGTTTGTAATGGAGTTATTGGATTGAAGAGAAAACCAACCTTTTGTAGCTATAAAAATAGTTTCGACAGGTACATGAGATGGTGTGAGGCTAGATTTGCCTAGCTGGACCAACAGACTGCCTGCAGTGCTTCCTTATGTTTCTTACCCCCTAAAGTTTTTATTTACTTTAATCCTATTTTAGGGGCTACATTATTCCGTGATTAGTGAGTCCAGGTGAAATGCCTTCTACAAAGTACACGTGCAGTCGACAGGCCTTAAACCGAGCCAAAAAAAATTCAAAGCAAAGAAATATAAGGGAAATTTACGACAGGAAACTTCATACTGCTTCCTGTGTTTGAGCACTTATCTACGCAGGGGCCAGTGATGCGCCCTGTGCTACGGCTTCGCCGAGGGGTCACCGGACTCTTCCATAATGTGTTGCTGGCTACTGCCGCCTGCCGCCTGGGTCGTCTAATTTGGGTAGGTTTAATTAATGACTGAGCAATATTACAAACAGCGCACTATGCTGTAAATAGCACTGATATAACATTACGCATTACCACCCCTTTGGATTATTCTAAATAAAAAAAAAACTCAACACGTCTGGAGTGTCAGTAAGCACCACCATGACAAACTATCATCTCGCGGTGCACTCTCCCTCCAAGCTGGTGAACGATGGAAGGAACTGGGGTCCAACATTTGCGTGTTGGCTCTGGAGAGACCCTCGTGCCACTGCAGTCAGCACCGTTGTAATAACCCTCATCTACAACACCCACACAGGGGTGTGTGAAACAACATTCCTGGTTGCTGTCTACATATCAGGGGCTCTGCTTCGACATCCTTTACATGTTTAAATAAGTGTGGAGAGCTTAACAGAATTTTAAGAATGAATGAATTGGAGTGTGTCAAGTTTCACAACTTATTTATTGCTTGGAGATGGTACAAGATTTGTTAATTTCCCGTATAAACACTAATATTTTTAAATAAATCAAAGAGTAACAATATAAATTCGTGCACTAGAAAAGTCCATAGACAAACATAATAAAAATATTTTTTATGTAATTCTCAGCAATTTAAAATATTTCAATACTTTTCAGTTGTATCCTGACCCGAAAGTAAGGCAGAACGACTACATGCTATTGAGTTAATTTGCTCAAATATCCTCGCTCTCCTTCAGCCCAACCTACTTGAATTATAGCCCAGAATATAATGTCTACAACTGTCCTATCCATGTGTTAACAGTCCTCGTGAAAACAAGTCTCAGTAAGACCCAAACTAGAAAATTTTCTTTAAACACTTAAGGGAAAACTGTGAATCTCATATTAACACAACAGTGTATATTTTTCATGGGTGAAGCCCATGTCCTATTTTCAGCCACTAAGAAGACTTGCTGGAAATTAAAATAATGTTGCGGAAAAGGATCAATACATTTGATTTTTTTCGGATTAATCTTATGACTTGAGAAACGAAATTTCGGATTTTTAAACTTCGAAGTTACTGACGCAGGATCCTTCCTCAAAAATAACATCCACAATAAATGCCAACGCGTGGATATATTTTTTATTTGCCAGGCAGGCTAGAAGTTCTTGCCCATAGTCTAAAGATTTCCGGATAATTTAGTAACACTGAATGATTTGCCACTCTCATAGTTTATATTTTTTTCTTCGTGCCACTGAATAGCTAGTTTTTTAGGCACCTGTAAATAATGTACGGTAGATTATAATTAACCTACAGCTCGTCCATCCTATGAGAGGCAACGCAAAATAAAAGTACTACAGAGGTTAAAATGGTTGTTGTCAGTTTTGACCTTTATTAGCTGACTGTTATTTGAAAGATTAAAATTAAATCTCAAGCTACAAGATTGTCATTAATTACCATCGCAGTCCTATACACATTAAATCAAACTGTACCTAATTATTTAATAATATAATATTTAATGGTCATAATAATTGTGTATATATATATATATATAAATATAAAAATATATTATATAAATATATATATATATATATATATAATATATATATATATAATATAAAATATATATTATATGTCGCCGAATAGGCAGAACTTGCGATCTTGGCTTAAATAGCAACGTTCATCTTGCCATATAGGAAAAGTGAAAATTTGGGTATGCAATAATTTCCCCAAAATCATTCTGAACCTAACGAAAAAAATATATTTCACGTGTTTGTTTAGTATTAAATTATTGTAAAACAAATCTAAAAATGTATATAGTTTGGTTAGGCTAAAATAAATTGCTTTTTGTTATAAAAAGGTTAGGCAAGTTTTCTAAGATCCTTTTGGTGCAAAATTAAAAAAATTTACATTAACATTAAGAAAAAAAATAATCTTTAAACGTATAAGAGAAAAATTTTAGAAAGGACTTACTTTTAATGAGTCTTGCTAATTGACCAGTTTTAACATATTCGGCACGACATATAAATATATTTTATATATATATATATATATATATATAATATATTATATATATATATATATATATATATATATATTGTTAATTATATAAATATTTTATATATATATATATATATATATATAATTTGGTGTGTGTGTTGGTGTGTGTTGTGTGTGTGTGTGTGTGTGTGTGGGTGTTGTGTGTGTGTGTGTGTGTGATGTGTGTGTGTGTGTGTGTTGTATAATGTATTTTTTTCTTTTTTCTTTTTTACAACAAGTCGGCCGTGTCCCCTGAGGCAGGGTGAAAACATAAAGAAAGAAAATCCCCCCAATAAATACTTTCTCATTCAAAATTTCACCTCACTCACACATAATCACTGTTTTTTTCAGAGGTGCCAAAATACAACAGATTAAAGTATATACGTATAAAAATACACAACATATCCCTCAAACTGCCATATCCATACCCCTCTTTAGAGTGCAGGAAATTTTACTTCCTTTCCAGGACTCAAGTCGTTTATTTAAAATAAACCGTTTTTCCTGAATCCTTTATTAAATATTACCCTGCTCAAACTCCAACACTCGTATGTCCCAAATACCATTTGTCTCCATTATCCTATTAACACCTCATGCACGTTTGCTGGAAGTCAAACCCCTTGCCCACACCTCCTTTAAAACCCTCCCTTTCCCAAACCCTTTTTTTAAAGACCCCTACACCGCCTTCTTCCCCTCGATTAAATGCCCCTCAGTATTACTTGAACCATTCTCTCTAAATGACCAAACCACCTCAACAACCCCCCTTCAGCCTCTGACTAATACTTTTATTAACTCCACACCTTCTCCTAATTTCCACACTCCGAATTTTCTGCATAATATTTACACCACACATTGCCCTAGACAGGACATCTCCACTGCCTCCAACCGCCTCCTCGCTGCAGTATTTACAACCCAAGCTTCATACCCATATAAGTGTTGATACTACTATACTTTCATACATTCTCTTCTTTGCCTCCATACAAAACATTTTTTGCCTCCACATATATCTCAATGCACCACTCACCTTTTTTCCTTCATCAATTCTATGATTAACCTCATCCTTCATAAATCCATCCGCTGACACGTCAACTCCCAAATATCTGAAAACATTCACTTCTTCCATACTCCTCCTCCCCAATTTGATATCCAATTTTTCTTTATCTAAATCATTTGATACTCTCATCACCTTACTCTTTTCTATGTTCACTTTCAACTTTCTACCTTTACACAAACTCCCAAATTCGTCCACTAACCTTTGCAATTTTTTTTTAGAATCTCCCATAAGCACAGTATCATCAGCAAAAAGTAACTGCGTCACTTCTCATTTTGTATTTAATTCCCCATAATTTAATCCCACCCCTCTCCCGAACACCCTAGCATTTACTTCTTTTACAACCCCATCCATAAATACATTAAACAACCATGGTGACATTACACATATCTGTCTAAGACCTACTTTTACTGGGAAGAAGTCTCCCTCTCTTCTACACACCCTAACCTGAGCCTCACTATCCTCATAAAAACTCTTTACAGCATTTAGTAACTTACCACCTATTCCATATACTTGTAACATCTGCCACATTGCTTCCCTATCCACTCTATCATATGCCTTTTCTGAATCCATAAATGCAATGAAAACTTCCCTACCTTTATCTAAATTCTGTTCACATATATGCTTCAATGTAAACACTTGATCTACACATCCCCTACCCACTCTGAAGCCTCCTTGCTCATCCGCAATTCTACATTTTGTCTTACCTTTAATTCTTTCAAAAATAACCCTACCGTACACTTTATCTGGTATACTCAGTAAATTTATTCCTCTATAATTTTTACACTCTCTTTTGTCCCCTTCCCTTTATATATATATATATATATATATATAATAAAATATATATATATATATAATATATATATTATTAACTGTGTCAAACGCCTTCTTACAGTCCAAGCAAATGCAATCTACCCACCCCATCACATTATTATTATTATAATAAAAAAGAAGCTCTAAACCACAAGGGCTATACAGTGCCACCCCGTCACAAAACTCCAGTAGGTTTGTGACGCAGGATTTCTTGCCCTGAAACCCTGCTGGATGTCGCTGATAGCCTCATTCCTTTCTAGGTGCTCCACCGCTCTTCTCCTGATAAATTTCACCATGACCTTGCATACTATATGCATAAGTGACACTGGTCTGTAATTTAATGATTCGTGTCTGTCTCCTTTTTTAAAAATTGGGACTACATTTGCTATCTTCCATACTTCCGGTAGTTGCCCTGTTTCGATAGATGTGTTGAAGATATTTGTTAGTGGTATACAAAACGCCTCTGCTCCCTCTCTCAATACCCATGGAGAGATGTTATACGGCTCCATCGCCTTTGAGGTATCTAGCTCGCTTAGCAGCCTCTTAACTTCCTCGGTTGTATGTATTGTGTCCGATACTTGATGGTGTACCTCACCTCTCCGTGTGTGTGTTTATGTGTTTATGTGTACTCACCTAGTTGAGGTTGCAGGGGTCGAGTCCAAGCTCCTGGCCCCGCCCCTTCACTGGTCGCTACTAGGTCACTCTCCCTGAACCATGAGCTTTATCGTACCTCTGCTTAAAGCTATGTATGGATGCCTGCCTCCACTACTCGCTTCCCAACTATTCTACTTCCTGACTACTCTGAGGCTGAAGAAATACTTCCTAACAACCCTTTGATTCATTTGTCTTCAGTTCCAACTGTGTCCCCCGTGTTGCTCCTGTGTCCAGTCTCTGGGAACATCCAGTCTTTGTCCACCTGTCAATTCCTCTCAGTATTTTGTAAGTCGTATCATGTCCCCCCTATCTCTCTGTCCCCCATTACGTCCAGATTGATTTCCCTTAACCTCTCCTCATAGGACATAACCTCATTTAGCTCTGGGACAAGTCTTGTTGCAAACCTTTGCCACTTTCTCTAGTTTTCTTTTACATGCTTGGCTAGGTGTGGGGTTTCCAACTGGTGCCGCATACTCCAAAAGTGCCTAAACACACGGTGTACAGGTCCCTGAACGATTCCTTATAAGATGTCGGATGCTGTTTCTGAGTTGCCAGGCGCCCATTATGCTGCGGCAATTATTTGTTGATTGCGCTTCAGGATATGTGCCTGGTGTTATACTCACCCCAAGATCTTTTTCCTTGAGTGAGTTTGATCTCTGGCCCCCTAGACTGTACTCCCGTCTGCGATCAATCTTTGCCCTTCCCCAACCTCATCGTCTTTGCACTTAGTGGGATTGAACTCCAGGAGCCATTTGCTGGACCAGGTCTGCAGCTTGTCCAGATCCCCTTTGTTAGTTCTGCCTGGTCTTCGATCGAATTAATTCGTCTCATCAACCTTCACGTCATCTGCAAACAGGGACACCTCAGATCCTATTCCTTCCGTCATGTCGTTCACAAATACCCAGAAACAGCACTGTTCCTAGACTGACCCCCTGTGGGACCCCGCTGGTTCAAAGGTGCCCACTCTGACACCATGCCATGTACCATGCAACTCGCTGCTGTCTTCCTAACAGTATATTCCCTGATCCATTGCGTGCCTTCCTGTTATCCCCTCTTGGTCCTCCAGTTTTGTGCACTAATTCTCTTGTGGGAATGTGTGTAGGCTAGTCCCCATGATAAATCGTTTGTTTTTGCATCTTGTACATCTTGTTTGCGATTATATATATATATATATATATATATATATATAATAAAAATCTATATATATATATATTATAAATATCATATAGATATATATATATATATATATATATATAAGTATAAATAGATAATATATATATAATATATATAATATATTTATATATATAATATATATATATATATAAATAAATATATATATATATATATATTATATATATATATGTATATATATATAAATATATATAATATATATATGTATATATATATATATATATATATATATATATATATATATATATATATATATATATATATAAAAGTAAAAATATATATAATATATATATATATATATTATATATATTATATATATATATATATAATATATATAGGTATATATATAATATATATATTTAACTATATATAATATATATATATATATCATACATATATATATACATATAAATATACATAATATATATATATATATATAATATATATATATATATATATAATATAAATATATAATATATGAAATATATATTATGTATATATAAATATAAATAAATATATAAATAATATATATATATAATATATAATTATAAATATATATAATATATATATACATAATAAATGCAAATCAACCACTCTGAAATAATAGAGAAATTCCCAAGCGCTTCGTGACTACTCACATTTATCCAGAACTAAGAAAGTAAAGCAATCCAAGGAAGCTATATAACGGGTCCGGGCCAGCACCCTCCACAATCAGATCCCACAACTGTTAAACACGACTTCGCGGCGACCCAACTTGGATAACGTCCCTTGCACAACTCACCCCCCAAGCTATTCTACTCCAAGAAAGTTTAAAAATTAATTATTTGTCTAGTGTATTATTACAATCTTACCCAAGATTCTATTAATTTATAAATGGATCTAATTATATAAACCAAAGGAAATATTCACATTATTGTCAAAAACTGCTTTTTATGAAACAAGATTTCAATTATATTCTCCTGGTCGACCATGGACTTATGCTTGATACTACTTTCTCAACTTTTTGAAATCAATATGGGATGGTTAAATCATCTACTAAAAAAATAGAGCATTGAATACTTGTCCATTGCTAATGCTATATTTATGTTGTTTAAATCTTAGTTCGTCAGATTTTTTTACCATTTGACCGTAATAAACTTTATCCGCAAATTTTTACAAGGTATCTTATAGACACAAATCCATCAGGCATTTTGGGGGAATTCTTTATCAAAATTTTTTTTCACTGTATCAAGAGTTTTTGAATACAACTTAATATTAAAAGTCTTAAGAAGATAAGGCATATCAACCAAGTTTTCCAGGGTAAGGAGAACCAACATATTTTTTAGTTTGAACTAAGGCTGGTTGTCCCTTTTTGGATTATAAAAAAGATTTGACAATATAAGAATATTTTCCTTTGGTTTATATAAAATAGATCCATTTTATAATTAATGAATATGGAAGAAATTTAATAATACAACTGACAAATAATAATTTTTAAACTTTCTTGGGTAAAAGCTTATGGGGATGGTTGTGCAGGACGTATCCAAGTTGGGTCGCGCCGCCGTCACTGTTTAAAAAACCGTTGTGGGATCTGATAGTGAGGTGCTGGCCGGACCCCTTAATAGCTTCCTTGGATGCTTTACTTTCATAGTTCCTTGATAATGTGAGTAGTCACGAAGCGCTTGGAATTTCTCTATTCTTTCAGAGTGTTTGTTTTGCATATTTTTGAATCCACCTGTTTTACTGTTATCTTATTGAATATATATATATATATATTTATATATATATAAATAGTATTTATATATAATATATATATATATATATTATATATATATATTATATATATATATATATATGTATATATATATAAAATGTATATATATATATGTATAATATATAATGTATACAATAAAAATATATATATATATATATATATATATATATAAATATATATATATATATATATATATAAATATATAATTAAATATACATATATAATATATTGAAAAATATTATTATAATAACCGATACTCCAAAGTCAATTCTTTGATATATTTATTAATTCTGATTTGTAAATGTCTTTTTCAAGTATTTTGAATGTTGGGTGTTGTTACTTATAAGAATAAGAAAATTTTTTAAGAGCCACCAAAGCGCTTTTCCATTACTGAACATATAAACTTTCAATAGTTAAATTACTTAATTTTCTACAAAATTATCTAAAAAAAAATATTTATTGAAAAAAACAGAATAAGCACATTGGTTATCGCTCAAGTTTTACCACATAAATATATACTATATATTAAAAACGCCAGTCAATTATGTACATACAACTGAAAATTTTTAGTGGGAAGTTATAATAGTTTTCACAGTTGCGTCTCGAATGATACACAATAATATGTATTAGGTATCACTGAAACGGACCTTCTCAGAAGCTCTGCCAGAGTTTTTTTTCTCTCCCAAACTTTTAATTTTTTCGCTCATAACACGAGAACTCTCACGATCATGTCTTCAAATTTTGAATGCTAGTGTACGGTAGCTAAGCCAGAGTCATAGGAAAAACTAGTATGTACAATCCTTATGTCTAAAGTTTCCATGAAGGCATTCCCAGCATCCTGGAATGTGTCGGATAACTCCCAAAACCATTATTGCGAAACATCTAAGTTCAACAAAGTGAAAGTCAAAGCGGTAGGAGCAGGATCGATTATTATATTTTATGTAAAAAAAAATGTGTGAAATTTTCATTCCTATTTAATCACATTAAAAATATTTGAGTCTTACTTTTTTGAATGGCTTCACATTTTTTCCAGGATTAATAAGTATTAAATTTGCTCTTTAAAATGAGAGTTCAGTACAGGCATAGTGTGTATTCATTTACCTCTAGAAATGGATAAGTGAAAGTAATTAATTTCACGCACGTACTGTATTTGCAAACCATGTGCACCAGAATTACTATTTTCTAGATTTTTGTAATGCCGGATGCAACTTATAAACAGATAGTATTCGACTTCACGAAATCGTAATGACACGTGTAAACAAACCATCCCACGGAGATGGGTTTGAACTCGCGGTCAGAGTCCCTCAAACTCCAACCGTCGCATTAGCCAGTGTGCTAACGGCGACGTTCTGATTTTGTGAGACATTCTAACCGCGAGTTCAAACCCCACCTGTGGTATGGTTAGTAGTACCATTCAGTTTTTAGTTTGTACTCGGTCAAATTCATCAAGCGCAATAACTTTTTTTTAGAAAACTAATCATTTGAATTTTAACCATTTTTCCTCTTCTTATAAAACACAAAATATTTTTTAGAGGATTATTCAGAATATAAAATCTAACGCGAAGGCAAAAAGAAAACTTAAGAAATATTTTAAAACTCACTTTTTTATTAGTTTAAAAATTTCCAAGAATTTCAATTATTATTTGATAAGGTCTTTATCTAGTGGCTTCTAAATTTAACTCCTATCAACATATTGATAGTTGAAGTTCGTGGAGCAACTGATAAGCACAGTTACCCTCTGAGCAAAGTTCATGTCGACCTTCCCTGTCGATGGTCCTCCACCAGAATAACCTGAAATAGCTTCTTTTAATCGGCTTCAGAATTTTAAAACTGTGTATCCTATTTTTTTTTAAAAGAAGAAACATTTGTCATTGTTTAAGGAGTAAGTTCCACTTTTAATTAGAAATTTATACTGTAAAATAATTTTCCAATATGCTTCCTGAAGGGCATCCTTGATCCAAGGGGAATGTGCTTAGTCCTACTACTTCCTTGGATCAGTCCACCGCCCCCCCCCTAATGCCGCCCATTCTACATGACTATATACGTCTTAAGGTTTAAGCGTTTTCCCCTGGATTAAACTAAAACAATCTTTAATGCCCCATGCATGTGTTAAATGGAACAATACTTTCTTGGCTTTAGGGTGACTAGCTGCAAATTTTGTTGGATTCTGTGCATTAAACTGGAGAAAGCACTTCCCGGTCAAGCTGTAAACTTTTTATGTTAATTTTAGGTTGTTAAGCTTTAATTTGCCAATTTCGTTAATTAAATTGTTTTCTGTTAAATATCTGAAGAACATCTTTTTGATTATAAATATGTGGGTTTTGGATTTTATGGGTACTTAGGGGAAATATAGCACAATGTATATGTGGCCCTATAACATCTGTGTCTCTGAGGAGTGAAAAAATGTACCCACGCTTAAATAAAATTTAAATACATTCTTTTACTTATTTAAACTTTAGTCAATCTACTTAAGGAAAAATGGAAATTGGGATTTTTGACCCTGTATAGTTCAAAGTTTTCTTTATTATGTAAGAAAAATTGGGAAAATTGAAATAATGCTTTTCCATTTCATAATTATCTAATGTCGCATCTATTAGCTTTTCAACCCTCATCACTGAATAACTTCGTAATGGGAAACTTCTGAGCGGCTTACGCTTAATGCAATATTGATCTCTTCTGAGAAACAAAGAATGCCTCTTCAGTTAGTGGAAGGATTTTTTGAATTAGAATTAGGTCTCTGTATTATGTCCTAATTTGGCCATTTTTTTTGCAGAAACAGAATGACTGGTTCCATATAATGACTTGTCAATGCAATCTTCTGACTTGCTTTAAATCTGCAGAGCTAATATATAACTTGCATTACAAACGTATGATTGCACTCTGCGCTATTCCAATCGCGTGCAGTTGAGGCACAGGGCACTGGGGCTTGTGCAATACTGGGGTCACCTTTTTTGAATCGCGCAGCGAACCGAAATTACATCTGTCGTCAAGTAACACAGGCGGTTGGTACAGGTCGTCTAAAACGGAACCAAAGGGTAGTAAAAGTACCTTACGCCAGGAAAGGCATCTTGACTCGTGCAAATGGAAAATTCGTACTTTCCTCTCTCATCAAATTTATATGCGCACTCATTTCCCGAGGTACTGTATAGCCTCATGAGTATAAGCGTTTCCGCCGGAATATTATAATAATTATAATCCGCTGAGCTGTCATCAATGAATGATGTCCGCATCAAGAGAAAGTTTTCTTGACAAGAATTTAACGTTCCGACAGCTGCTAGTATAAAAAGAATAAGAAAAGATAAGATTTCGTTCGGGATTATTTAACACCCGGAGGGTTAGCCACCCAGATAACCCAAGAAAAGTCAGTGCGTCATCGAGGACTGTCTAACTTATTTCCATTGGGGTCCTTAATCTTGCCCCCCAGGATGCGACCCCCACACCCATCCGAACTAACACCCAGTACCTATATGCTGCTAGGTGAACAGGACAAACAGGTTGTAAGGAAACGTGTCGAATGTTCCACCCGCCGGGAATCGAACCCGGGCCCTCCGTGTGTGAACGGGAGCGTTTACCACCAGCCACCGGGCCACTCGAGTTACATATCAGTGTATGTTTAGTGGGAGATTAATAAAACAGCAGCTTCAGGCAGCTGTCCCCATAGTAAACGAACCAGCAAATAAAAGCAGACTCCCTAAAATAAAGAAAATAAATGATAAATATAATATCTTTATTTCTACAATACATGTACAAGGTATACATTCCTAGCTGACATCAATGACATAACTGTCTAAAAAGCCGCTTGTTATGCGAGCATTCGGGCAAATTAGGTCCGTTATGTCCCCAGGATTCGATTCCACATCAGTCGACTAACATCCAAGGTATCATTGTTTGCTGATGGGAGAACATAGACAACCGGTGGTAAAGAAACACGCCAAAGTTACTTTCACCCTCTGCCGTGTTAATCGAGAGCTTTATCCACCAGGCCACGGGGCACCACACCTCCAGGTGTCTTTTGTATAAACGTACAGAGAACCTTCATCGGCGCGCCATAAACGGATATAAAAAACACCTCAATTACTGAAGCGCTTGAGGTTTCCAAAACTGTACTTCCCTGGAACGCAGGCGGGAGAGATACACGATTATATACACCTGGAGAATCCTAGAGGACTAGTACCGAACATTCACACGAAAATCACTCTCAACGAAAGCAAAAGACTGGCAAAGACGATGCAACATCCCCCCAATGAAAAGCAGGGGTGGGCAGTCTAGCACGTTAAGAGACAACACCCCCAAAGTGTCAGGGGCCCGAGACAGTTCACTGCCTCCCAGTATATATAAGTGGGATTACCAATAGACCCCTGGCTGTCTTCATACCATCCTGTGGACGGTAGTGGCTAGTTTATTGGGTACTCCATATCCATCCTTGGACGGTAGTGGCTAGTTTATTGGCACTGGACAAGCACCTAAAGTCGGTACCTGACCAGCCGGCTGTGGCTCGTACGTTGGATTGGCCGTCCCGCCAGCAGTAACAGCCTGGTTTGATCAGGCTCTGATCCCACCATAATGCCTGGATCACAACCGGGCCGCGGGGCGGTTGATCCCCGGAACTCTCCCCAGGTATACTCCAGGTAATACCATTGTGGAAGACTAGCTGCAGCATATGCAGGACGAGTCGTGGATCACACTGAGGCACTTCAAGAAGACAGGAAAGACTCATCATCCGGTTCACATTCGAGCCTCATGATGATGGGAATATAACCTGCTGGACCCCAGATAACCACAAGAAAGTCATGGCGGCCTTACCATGAATCACTGGCTCCAAACTGTGCATGTAGTCCATATCCCATTCCACGCCAGAGTTTGTGTGGTCACCACCCCAGATATGCACAAATGTAGCCTCTTTCGAGGCCCCAGAAACGGTTCATCAATACCATCAAGACAGAATTATAAATAAGTTTTATTCAGGTACCAGGTGACACAAAAGTAGTTACATAAATATCATACAATAGCACACATGTGTAGATACTATGAAAAACCCAAAAAAATCGGACAAAAAGTGGCCATATTTTAAACATGGGGTACGAAATAACTACAACGGGAAACAGACCTTTGTGCATGCACTGGACAGGCCACCTAAAGTCCAGTACCTGACCAACCGGGCTGTGGTTCGTACGTCAATTTCCGTGCGGCCAGCTTAACAGCCTGGTTGAATCAACCTGATCCACTATGAGGCCCTGATCCACAGACTGGCCCCGGGGGCGTTTGACCCCCGAAACCCTCTCCAGTAAACTCCAGGTATGCATTGTTTCCATTACTTCTTGCCGATCTAAACCTATACCAAAAATTTATATTTGTTAGTTTAGTTAGAACAGTGAAGTATCAATTACTTGTACTTATTCTAACTAGGAAATCGTAAAACAAAACACAAACAGAAGGGTTTATTCTGTTAGTACAGGGTCTTAAGAGCGTTGGCATCCGAACGCATATTTAGTTACATTGAGAGAGGATGAATCAGGATGGTCAGTGATTCTGAGCAGGGAATAAGGTGTGAGGCGGCCTTCACTTGTAAGGGTTATATCAGCAAGTCTAATGATCAAGCGAGTGTTTGGGAGTAACACTACCCAGGTAAGAGGAAGTATAAGACATGGATCTGATTGTTGCCAATTTACAATCAACACGAGAAGTTTTGAATCCCATAATGGTAGAATATTCCGGGAACTCATCCTCTAATCACACAGCTTGATGGTTTTCCCACGTTATACTACTCCGTTATTATATTCGTTTTCTATCATACTCCACACAGGATGGTTTTCTTATCATAGTCCGTTACAACAGGATGTTTTTCCTCTATTAAACAAACCGTCCAAGTATAAGACTTTTTCTGTCAATTGTCAAACAGGGTGATTTCCTCTCATATCTAGCACATAAGAATGATTTCCATGTCCACACTCTATCAGACACCCGTACTTCATCCAGTCCATCCTCCCAAGAGGATCACACAACTAAGACAATTCTGTATTTCTTTTGTTATTTTCTACGATAGTCGCCGAATATACCTTACCTACCCTCATAACCGTTTCAGTTATTCTCATTACATATGTTTCGTCATTTTAACACAATTCGTAACTGCTTATTAAAAACTCGTAATTCACACCGACCGCTAAAAAAATTATACTACACATTGATACAAAACATTATACTACCACTGATATAAAAACATCATACTACATACACTGATACAAAACATCATACTACATCCACTAGATACAAAACATATATACTACACCTGATACAAAACATCATACTACATACACTGATACAAAACATTTACTACACACTGATACAAAACAACATACACATACACCGATACAAAAACATAATACGTATCACACTGATACAAAACATCATACTACATACACTGATACAAAACATTATACTACACACTGATACAAAACATCATACTACATACACTGATACAAAACATTATACTACACACTGATACAAAACATCGTACTACATACACTGAATACAAAACATTAATACACACACTGATACAAAAACAATCATACTACATACACTGATACAAAACATTATACTACACAACTGATACAAAACATCATACTACATACACTGGATACAAAAACATTAAAACTACACACTGATACAAAACATCATACTACATACACAGATACAAAAACATTATAAATACTACACACCTGAAACAAAACATTATACTACACACTGATACAAAACATTATACTACACACTGATACAAAACATTATACTACACACTGATACAAAACGTTACACTACACACAGATACAACTGCAGCGGCATCCTGATGCACTAATAGTCCAGTTCCCAGTTACCGCTGTGGGCGCCCACAAACATCTGTACTTGCCCCAACAATGTTTATCAGTTACCAGAAGGGAACGGAAAACTATATGATTTTGCAGATGCAAAAATAAACTTATGCATACTTAAATAATGAAGATGACAGAATTTTTTTGCGAGGTGATTTGGGTAACTGAGCATGATAACTATCACCTGCCACTGACACCTGGCTACCATCATTTGCCCACTGTCATTTGTGCCACGTCATTTTGCCCCCTGTCATCTTCCCCCGTTTATCTGCCACTGTCATCTGCCACTGTCATCTGCCACTTGTCCACCAGCACTTCTCATCACACGTCGCTGTGGGTAACTCTACTTCCTAAACTCTAACCATCACTGTCAGATACTCAGGCGATACCAGTGGCATATTAGATAGACTAAATTTAACACTCCATTTGCTGCTGCTATTATTATATTATTATTATTATTATTTATTATTATTATTATTATTATTATTATTATTTCATAATATTATTTATTATTATAAAGTAATTATTCAGTGAGAGAGAGAGAGAAAGAGAGAGGAGAGAGAGAATGAGAGAGAGAGATAGAGAAGAGAGAGAGAGAGAGAGAGAGAGAGATAGAGAGAGAGAGAGAGAGAGAGAGAGAGAGAGATAGAGAGAAGAGAGAAGAGAGAGAAGAAAGAGAGAGAGAGAGTAAGAGAAGGCAAGGTTCCAGTGCTTCAGATTTTCAATTATTTTGCCAAGAAACGACTAAGTAACGCATATTCACCCTCTATAACCCCCTAAAAAAATTTTTTCATTGTCTCCTTTTCAGAATAAAAAAAAAGACAATAATGTTTATTAATAAAAATAATGACGAAGAATAAAAATCAAAGAAATTGCCTGACGTTCAGTTTTTTATGTAATTAAAATTGTCAGTTGACGCGATCTAGTGCATGATGATCATTGGTTTATAGCCCTAGTGTACTGACTGATGCTGGTATCCCCAGTCAGCAACACTGTGAACTGTTCCTGGGAAGTATCAGTAAGCAAACACTGTTGTATCTCTTGTTGGTTGTGTAAATCATCAGCAACACTGGTGTACTGAATGCTGGTATCAGTAAGCAACCACACTGGAGTACTGTTGTTGTATCAGTCAGCAACACTGGGTGTACTGATTGTTGTGTATCAGTCAGCAACACTGTGTACTGTTGTTGTGTATCAGACAGGCAACACTGGTTGTTACTGTTGTTGTGTATCAGTCGCAACACTGGTGTACTGATCTTGGGTATCAGTAAGACCAACACTGGTGTCCTGTTGTTGTGAACATCAGCAACACTGGTGTACTGTTTTGTTGTGTATCAGTCAGCACAACTGGTGTACAGTATGTTGTTTATCAGTCACAACACTGTGTACTGTGATGCTGGGTATCAGTAAGCAACACTGGGTACTTGTTGTTGTGTATCATACAGCAACACTGGTGTACTGTTTGTAGTTGTATCATTCAGCAACACTGGTGTACGATGCTGGGTACAGTAAGCAACACTGTGTAATGTTGTTGTGTATTCAGATCAGCAAACACTGGTGTACTTGTGCTGGGTATCAGTTGCAACACTGTGTACGTTTTTGGGTATCAGTTCCCAACACTGGTGTACCTTTTGGGTTTATGTTGAGTATCAGTCAGCAACACTGGTGTACCTGAACTGGGTATACCGAAAGCAACACTGTGTACAGTTGTAGTTTATCAGTCAGCCAAACACTGGTGTACTGTTGTGTGTACAGTCAGCAACAACTGGTGTACTGATGCTGGGTATCAGTAAGCACACTGGAGTACTGTTGTTGTGTAGCAGTCAGCAACACTGGTGTAACTGTTGTTGTGTATCAGTCACAACACATGTGTACTGTGTTTGGGTTAATCGTAAAGCAACACATGGTGTACAGTTGTTGTGTATCAGTCGGCAACACATGTGTACGTTGTTGGTATCATCAGCAACACTGGTGTACTGAGCTGGGTATCGTAAACAACACTGGTGTACTGTTGTTGTGTTATCAGTCCAGCAACACTTGTGTACTGGTAGTTGGGTATCATTAAGCAACACTGGTGTACTGTTTGTTGTGTATCAGCAGCAACAATAGTGTACTGTTTGTTGGGTATCAGTAAGCAACAGCGGTGGTAACTGTTTCGGTGGTATCAGTCAGCAACACATGTGTACTGTTGTTGGGTATCAGTAAGCAACACTGTGTACGTTGTTGTGTATCAGTCAGCACACTGGTGTACTGTTGTTGGGTATCAGTAAGCAACACTGGTTGTACAGATGTTGTGTATCAGTCAAGCAAACCACTTGTTTACTGATTGTTGGGTATCAGTAAGCAACACTGGTGAACTGTTTGTTGTGTATCAGTCAGCACACGTGAGTACTGTTGTTGGTATCCAGTCAGCAACACTGGTGTTTGATGCTGGGTATCAGTAACAACACTGGTGTACTGTGTTGTGTATCAGTAGCAACACTGTGTACTGTTGTTTGTGATCAGTCAGCAACTACTGGTGTACAGTTGTTGTGTATCAGTCAGCAACACTGGTTACTGTTGTTTGTATCAGTAAGCAACACTGGTGACTGTTTGTTGTGTATCAGTCACAACACTGGTGTACTGATCTGGGTATCAGTCAGCAACACTGGTGACTGATGTTGTGTATCAGTCAGCAACACTTGTGTACATGTTGTTGGTATCAAGTAACAACACTGGTGAACTGTTGTTGTGTATCAGTCAGCAACACTTGTGTACTGTTGTTGGGGTACAGTAAGCACCACTGGTGTAACTGTTGTTGTGTATCAGATACAGTCAACCTTGTGTACTTGTTGTTGGGTATCATAAGCAACACTGGTGAAACTGTGTTTGTTTATCAGTCAAGCAACACTGTTACTGTATGTTGGGTATCAATAAGCAACACAGGTGTACTGTTGTTGGTTATCAGCAAAGCAACACTGGTGTACTGTTGTTGGGTATCAGTCAGCAACACGGTGTTACTGTTGTTGGGTAACAGGTCAGCAACACTGGAGTACTGTTGTTGTTTTTTTTATGGGTAACACACGCAACAATGGTGTACTGTTGTTGGGTATCAGTAAGCAACACTGTGTAAGCTGTTTTGTTGGGTATCAGCAAGCAACACTGGTGTTCTGTTGTTGGTATCAGTAAGCAACACTGGTGTTACTGTTGTTGGGTAATCACCAAGCAACACTGGTGTACTGTTGTTGGGTATCATTAAGAGGCACACTGGTGTCTGTTGTTGGGTATCAGCAAGTCAACACTGGTGTACTGTTGTTGGGTATCAGATCATCAACACTGGTGTACTGTTGTAGGTATCAGCAAGCAACAAACTGGTGTACTGATGTTGGGTATCAGCAAGCAACGGACTGGTGTACTGTTGTTTGTGTTCAGTCAGCAACACTTGTGTACTGTTGTTGGGTATCAGTAAGCAACACTGTGTAACAGTTGTTGTGTATAGTCAGCAACACTGGAGAACTGTTGTTGGGTATCAGTAAGCAACACTGGTGTACTGTTGTTGTGTATAAGTTCAGACAACACTGTGTACTGTTGTTGCGGTATCATCAGCAACACCTGTGTACTGTTGTAGGGTACAGTAAGCAACACGCTGTTGAACTGTTGTTGGTATCAGTCAGCAACACTGGTGTACTGTTGTTGGGTTATCATTAAGCAACACTGGTGTACTGTGTGATGTGTAACAGTCCAGCAACACTGTGTGTACTGTGTTGTGGTATCAGCAGCAACACTGGTGTAACTGTTGTTGTTAACAGTCAGCAACACTTGTGTACTGTTTGTTGTGTATCAGTAAGGCAACACTGGTGTACTTGTTGTTGTGTATCTCAGCTCACTGGTGTACTGTTGTTGGTACAGTAAGCAACACTTGGTGTACTGTTGTATTGTGTAATCAGTCCAGCAACACTGGTGTACTGTTGTTGTGTATCAGTCAGCCACACTGGTGTACTGGTTGCTGGGTATCAGCAAGCACACTGTGTACGTTGTTGGGTATCAGTAAGAACACTGGTGTACGTTGTTGGGTATCAGCAAAGCCACACTGGTGACGTTGTTGGGTATCAGCAAGAAACCTGGTGTACTGTTGTTGGGTATCAGCAGCAACACTGTGTGCACTGTTGTTGGGTAATCAGCAAGCAACACAGGTGAACTGTTGGTTGGGTATCAGCAAGCAACACTGTGTACTGTTGTTGGGTACACACGCAACACTGGTGAGTACTGTTGTTGGGTATCAGCAAGCAACACTGGTGTAACTGTTTTGGGTTATCTACAAGCAACACTGGTGTACTTGTAGTGGGTAACAGCAAGCAACACTGGTGAGAACTGTTGTTGGTTATCAGAGTTGCAGCAACACTTGGTATAGTGTTGTTGGGTATCAGCAAGCAAAACAACAGGTGTACTGTTGTTGGTATCAGTCAGCATCACTGGGGTACTGATGTTTGGTATCAGTAAGGCAACACTGGTGTACTGTTGTTGGTATCAGTCAGCAACACTGGTGTACTGTTGTTGGGAATCAAGCAAGCAACACTGGTGTACAGTTGTTGGGTATAGTAATCAACACTGGGAGTAATGTTGTTGGGTATCAGCAAGCAACACTGGGTGTACTGTTGTTTGGGTATCACAAGCAACACTTGTGTACTGTTGGGTATCTAGCAAGCAACACAGGTGTACTGTTGTTTGGGTATCACAACAAGTCCACACTGGTGTACGTAGTTGGTATCAGCAAGCAACAACTGGTGTCTGTGTTTGGGTACAGCAAGCAACACTGGTGTAACTGTTGTTGGGTATCAGCAAGCAACACTGGTGTAACTGTTGTTGGGTATCAGCAAAGCAACACTGGTGTACTGTTGTTGGTATCAGCAAGCAAGCACTGGTGTAACTGTTGTTGGGTATCAGCAAGCAACACTTGGTGACTGTTGTTGGGTATCAGCCAAGCAACACGGTTACTGTTGTTGGGTATCCAGCAAGCTACACTGGTGTACTGACGCTGGGTAATCAGTAAGCAACACTGGTGTACTTGATTGTTGGGTATCAGTCAGGCAAAACTGTGTGTACTGGTTGTTGGGTAATCCAGCAAGACAACACTGGTGTACTGTTTGTTGGGTACAGCAAGCAAGCACTGTGAACTGTTGTTGGGTATCAGCAAGCCAAACACTTGGTGTATACTGTTGTTGGGTATCAGCAAGCACACTGGTGTACTGTTGTTGGGTACCCGAGCAAGCAACACTGGTGTACTGTTGTGGGTATCAGCAAGCAACACTGGTGACTGATTGTTGGGTATCAGCAAAGCAACATGGTGTACTGTTGTTGGGTATCAGAAGCAATACTGGTGTACTGTTGTTGGGTTATCAGCAAGCAACACTGGTGTACGTTTTTGGGTATCAGCAAGCAACACTGGTGTACTGTTGTTGGGTATCAGCAAGCAACACTGGTGACTGTTTGTTGGGTATCAGCAAGCAACACTGTGTACTGACGCTGGTATCAGTAAGCAACACTGGTGTACTGTTTGTTGGGTTATCATAAATTCAAAACTGGTGTACTGTTGTTGGGTATCAGCAAAGCAACACTGGTGTACTGTTGTTGGTAATCAGCAACAACACTGGTGTACAGTTTTTTGGGTTATCAGCAAGCAACACAGTGTACTGTTGTTGGGTATCAGCAGCAACACTGTTGTACTGTTGTTGGGTATCAGCAAGCAACACTGTGTACTGACGCTGGTATCAGTAAGCAACACTGGTGTACTGTTGTTGGTATCAGTAAGCAATACTGGTGTACTGTTGTGGGTATCAGTCACAACACTGGTGTAAGCTGTTGTTGTATCAGACCGCAACACTGGTGACTGTTGTTGGTTATAGTCCAACCAACACTGGTGTACTGTATGTTGGGTATCATTCAGCACCTGGTGAACAGTTTGTTGGTTATCAGTACGCCAACACTAGTGTAACTGTTGTTGGGTATGCAGTCCAGCAACATTGTGTACTGTTGTTGGGTGATCAGTAAGCAACACTGGTGTACTGTTGCTGAGTATCAGACAGCAACACTGGTGTACTGTTGCTGGGGTAATCAGTAAACAACACTGAGTAGCTGTTGTTGGGTTTCAGTAAGCAACACTGGTGTACTGTTGCTGGGGTATCAGTCAGCAACCTAGTGTACTGTTGCTGGGTATCAGTAAGCAAACACTAGTGTACTGTTTGCTGGGTATCAGTCACCAACACTTGGTGTACCGCTGCTGGACATCATAAGCACCACTGGTGTACTGTTTTCTGGACAAAGATAAACAACGCTGGGTGTACTGTTTGGCTGGACATCAGTAAGCAACGCTAGTGTACTGTTTGCTGGGTATCATTAGCAACACTAGTTACTATGCTTGGTAATCAGTACAAAAACACTGGTGTACGTTGCCTGGGTATCAGTAATCAACACTGGTTACTGTTCCTGGTATCAGTAAGCAACGCTGGT
>NC_069445.1:34195580-34213080 GCF_026875155.1 Cherax quadricarinatus | reverse complement strand
TGCTTAGTCCTACTACTTCCTTGGATCAGTCCACCGCCCCCCCCCTAATGCCGCCCATTCTACATGACTATATACGTCTTAAGGTTTAAGCGTTTTCCCCTGGATTAAACTAAAACAATCTTTAATGCCCCATGCATGTGTTAAATGGAACAATACTTTCTTGGCTTTAGGGTGACTAGCTGCAAATTTTGTTGGATTCTGTGCATTAAACTGGAGAAAGCACTTCCCGGTCAAGCTGTAAACTTTTTATGTTAATTTTAGGTTGTTAAGCTTTAATTTGCCAATTTCGTTAATTAAATTGTTTTCTGTTAAATATCTGAAGAACATCTTTTTGATTATAAATATGTGGGTTTTGGATTTTATGGGTACTTAGGGGAAATATAGCACAATGTATATGTGGCCCTATAACATCTGTGTCTCTGAGGAGTGAAAAAATGTACCCACGCTTAAATAAAATTTAAATACATTCTTTTACTTATTTAAACTTTAGTCAATCTACTTAAGGAAAAATGGAAATTGGGATTTTTGACCCTGTATAGTTCAAAGTTTTCTTTATTATGTAAGAAAAATTGGGAAAATTGAAATAATGCTTTTCCATTTCATAATTATCTAATGTCGCATCTATTAGCTTTTCAACCCTCATCACTGAATAACTTCGTAATGGGAAACTTCTGAGCGGCTTACGCTTAATGCAATATTGATCTCTTCTGAGAAACAAAGAATGCCTCTTCAGTTAGTGGAAGGATTTTTTGAATTAGAATTAGGTCTCTGTATTATGTCCTAATTTGGCCATTTTTTTTGCAGAAACAGAATGACTGGTTCCATATAATGACTTGTCAATGCAATCTTCTGACTTGCTTTAAATCTGCAGAGCTAATATATAACTTGCATTACAAACGTATGATTGCACTCTGCGCTATTCCAATCGCGTGCAGTTGAGGCACAGGGCACTGGGGCTTGTGCAATACTGGGGTCACCTTTTTTGAATCGCGCAGCGAACCGAAATTACATCTGTCGTCAAGTAACACAGGCGGTTGGTACAGGTCGTCTAAAACGGAACCAAAGGGTAGTAAAAGTACCTTACGCCAGGAAAGGCATCTTGACTCGTGCAAATGGAAAATTCGTACTTTCCTCTCTCATCAAATTTATATGCGCACTCATTTCCCGAGGTACTGTATAGCCTCATGAGTATAAGCGTTTCCGCCGGAATATTATAATAATTATAATCCGCTGAGCTGTCATCAATGAATGATGTCCGCATCAAGAGAAAGTTTTCTTGACAAGAATTTAACGTTCCGACAGCTGCTAGTATAAAAAGAATAAGAAAAGATAAGATTTCGTTCGGGATTATTTAACACCCGGAGGGTTAGCCACCCAGATAACCCAAGAAAAGTCAGTGCGTCATCGAGGACTGTCTAACTTATTTCCATTGGGGTCCTTAATCTTGCCCCCCAGGATGCGACCCCCACACCCATCCGAACTAACACCCAGTACCTATATGCTGCTAGGTGAACAGGACAAACAGGTTGTAAGGAAACGTGTCGAATGTTCCACCCGCCGGGAATCGAACCCGGGCCCTCCGTGTGTGAACGGGAGCGTTTACCACCAGCCACCGGGCCACTCGAGTTACATATCAGTGTATGTTTAGTGGGAGATTAATAAAACAGCAGCTTCAGGCAGCTGTCCCCATAGTAAACGAACCAGCAAATAAAAGCAGACTCCCTAAAATAAAGAAAATAAATGATAAATATAATATCTTTATTTCTACAATACATGTACAAGGTATACATTCCTAGCTGACATCAATGACATAACTGTCTAAAAAGCCGCTTGTTATGCGAGCATTCGGGCAAATTAGGTCCGTTATGTCCCCAGGATTCGATTCCACATCAGTCGACTAACATCCAAGGTATCATTGTTTGCTGATGGGAGAACATAGACAACCGGTGGTAAAGAAACACGCCAAAGTTACTTTCACCCTCTGCCGTGTTAATCGAGAGCTTTATCCACCAGGCCACGGGGCACCACACCTCCAGGTGTCTTTTGTATAAACGTACAGAGAACCTTCATCGGCGCGCCATAAACGGATATAAAAAACACCTCAATTACTGAAGCGCTTGAGGTTTCCAAAACTGTACTTCCCTGGAACGCAGGCGGGAGAGATACACGATTATATACACCTGGAGAATCCTAGAGGACTAGTACCGAACATTCACACGAAAATCACTCTCAACGAAAGCAAAAGACTGGCAAAGACGATGCAACATCCCCCCAATGAAAAGCAGGGGTGGGCAGTCTAGCACGTTAAGAGACAACACCCCCAAAGTGTCAGGGGCCCGAGACAGTTCACTGCCTCCCAGTATATATAAGTGGGATTACCAATAGACCCCTGGCTGTCTTCATACCATCCTGTGGACGGTAGTGGCTAGTTTATTGGGTACTCCATATCCATCCTTGGACGGTAGTGGCTAGTTTATTGGCACTGGACAAGCACCTAAAGTCGGTACCTGACCAGCCGGCTGTGGCTCGTACGTTGGATTGGCCGTCCCGCCAGCAGTAACAGCCTGGTTTGATCAGGCTCTGATCCCACCATAATGCCTGGATCACAACCGGGCCGCGGGGCGGTTGATCCCCGGAACTCTCCCCAGGTATACTCCAGGTAATACCATTGTGGAAGACTAGCTGCAGCATATGCAGGACGAGTCGTGGATCACACTGAGGCACTTCAAGAAGACAGGAAAGACTCATCATCCGGTTCACATTCGAGCCTCATGATGATGGGAATATAACCTGCTGGACCCCAGATAACCACAAGAAAGTCATGGCGGCCTTACCATGAATCACTGGCTCCAAACTGTGCATGTAGTCCATATCCCATTCCACGCCAGAGTTTGTGTGGTCACCACCCCAGATATGCACAAATGTAGCCTCTTTCGAGGCCCCAGAAACGGTTCATCAATACCATCAAGACAGAATTATAAATAAGTTTTATTCAGGTACCAGGTGACACAAAAGTAGTTACATAAATATCATACAATAGCACACATGTGTAGATACTATGAAAAACCCAAAAAAATCGGACAAAAAGTGGCCATATTTTAAACATGGGGTACGAAATAACTACAACGGGAAACAGACCTTTGTGCATGCACTGGACAGGCCACCTAAAGTCCAGTACCTGACCAACCGGGCTGTGGTTCGTACGTCAATTTCCGTGCGGCCAGCTTAACAGCCTGGTTGAATCAACCTGATCCACTATGAGGCCCTGATCCACAGACTGGCCCCGGGGGCGTTTGACCCCCGAAACCCTCTCCAGTAAACTCCAGGTATGCATTGTTTCCATTACTTCTTGCCGATCTAAACCTATACCAAAAATTTATATTTGTTAGTTTAGTTAGAACAGTGAAGTATCAATTACTTGTACTTATTCTAACTAGGAAATCGTAAAACAAAACACAAACAGAAGGGTTTATTCTGTTAGTACAGGGTCTTAAGAGCGTTGGCATCCGAACGCATATTTAGTTACATTGAGAGAGGATGAATCAGGATGGTCAGTGATTCTGAGCAGGGAATAAGGTGTGAGGCGGCCTTCACTTGTAAGGGTTATATCAGCAAGTCTAATGATCAAGCGAGTGTTTGGGAGTAACACTACCCAGGTAAGAGGAAGTATAAGACATGGATCTGATTGTTGCCAATTTACAATCAACACGAGAAGTTTTGAATCCCATAATGGTAGAATATTCCGGGAACTCATCCTCTAATCACACAGCTTGATGGTTTTCCCACGTTATACTACTCCGTTATTATATTCGTTTTCTATCATACTCCACACAGGATGGTTTTCTTATCATAGTCCGTTACAACAGGATGTTTTTCCTCTATTAAACAAACCGTCCAAGTATAAGACTTTTTCTGTCAATTGTCAAACAGGGTGATTTCCTCTCATATCTAGCACATAAGAATGATTTCCATGTCCACACTCTATCAGACACCCGTACTTCATCCAGTCCATCCTCCCAAGAGGATCACACAACTAAGACAATTCTGTATTTCTTTTGTTATTTTCTACGATAGTCGCCGAATATACCTTACCTACCCTCATAACCGTTTCAGTTATTCTCATTACATATGTTTCGTCATTTTAACACAATTCGTAACTGCTTATTAAAAACTCGTAATTCACACCGACCGCTAAAAAAATTATACTACACATTGATACAAAACATTATACTACCACTGATATAAAAACATCATACTACATACACTGATACAAAACATCATACTACATCCACTAGATACAAAACATATATACTACACCTGATACAAAACATCATACTACATACACTGATACAAAACATTTACTACACACTGATACAAAACAACATACACATACACCGATACAAAAACATAATACGTATCACACTGATACAAAACATCATACTACATACACTGATACAAAACATTATACTACACACTGATACAAAACATCATACTACATACACTGATACAAAACATTATACTATCACACTGATACAAAACATCGTACTACATACACTGAATACAAAACATTAATACACACACTGATACAAAAACAATCATACTACATACACTGATACAAAACATTATACTACACAACTGATACAAAACATCATACTACATACACTGGATACAAAAACATTAAAACTACACACTGATACAAAACATCATACTACATACACAGATACAAAAACATTATAAATACTACACACCTGAAACAAAACATTATACTACACACTGATACAAAACATTATGTTGCTTAGTATATCTTCCCAGCTTATATCGGTTAGGACTTGGTTTACTTGGTCCCACTTTACGTTTTTGTTATTGAAGTTGAATTTGGTGAATGCTCCCTCGGGACTAATCTCATTATGTCGGTCTGGGGCTCCGCGCATACATGTCTGAACCTCAATTATGTTGTGATCTGGGTATATTGTTTTTGATATGGTGACATTTCGTATCAGATCATCATTGTTACTGAAGATGAGGTCTAGTGTATTCTCCAGTCTAGTAGGCTCTATTATTTGCTGGTTTAAATTGAATTTTGTGCAGAGATTTAAAAGCTCGTGTGTGTGTGTGAGTTCTCGTCAGAGCTGCCTCCTGGTGTTATTACTGCAACAACATTATTTGCTATATTCCTCCATTTTAGGTGCCTAAAGTTGAAATCCCCCAGGAGCAAGATGTTGGGGGCAGGAGCTCTCAGATTTTCCAGACAGTGGTCAATTTTTAACAGCTGTTCCTGGAATTGCTGGGACGTTGCATCCGGAGGCTTGTAGACTACCACAATGACTAGGTTTTGGTTCTCGATCTTTACTGCTAAAACTTCCACTACATCGTTTGAGGCATTAAGCAGTTCTGTGCAAACAAGTGACTGCGATGTACAGGCCAACCCCCCCCCCCCCCTTTTTGCCTGTTCACTCTGTCGCATCTGTACAGGTTGTAACCTGGGATCCATATTTCGTTGTCCAAGTGATCCTTTATGTGGGTCTCTGTGAAAGCCGCGAACATTGCATTTGCCTCTGCAAGCAGTCCACGGATGAAAGGTATTTTGTTGTTTGTTGCTGGCTTTAGACCCTGTACATTTGCAAAGAAGAATGTCATCGGGCTGGTGGTATTGTTGGTACTGGGGGGGATTTTTTTTTCCGGCATTAGTATCTGTATCTGTTGGTTTGGAGTGGAGGCCATTGACTGTGAGCAACAGCTGAGAATGCATGACAAAAGAAGTTACTGGAAAGTGTTCAACTCTGGTGTACTGTCTGCCAAGCCTCTTGCGTGTTTGGAAGCATGGCTAAACATTTCGCTGTACCTTGGAATCGAACCCAGGACCATGCGATTGTGAGACGAATGCTCTTGCCAGAGAGGAAGTGTATAAGCACCGTGATAGTGGTGAGTCTGTGGTGTAGCGTGGGCGTTGCTACATGATTGCCAGTCACCACGTTATGCTTCATGCTTCCTCCCACACAACTCTCCTCTCATACACCGTAAGTACTCTCACACACTATAGCGCTTTATAATGGAAAAGAGTTTTTGATATTCCACTAATCATTGTTGTTAGTTTGTTAAGTTTATGGCCTGCCGACTACACGATAGCTATTAAGATGCACCCAGTCTCTGATATTAGTGTCAAAGAGAATTCAATCCCTAACATAGGGAGGGACTGAAGTAAGCTCATAGTTTATTTTTGTTTTGCTTGCAAGATTTACAATGTGGTTCCGCATAGACACTTTGATATCCATCTCATCCAGGGGTTCCATTCGTTCTTAACACTGATCCTGCATTACCATCATGGTAAGTAAGTTTATTCAGGTACACACAAATACAGTTACATAGATTATCATACATAGCAGGATATGTGTAAAGAACCTAGGATAACCCAAAAAAGTTAGACAGAGTGACTTATTTCCACTGGGGTGCCTAGAGATCATCATATGTGTATTCTCAGAAGCAACGGTAACCTGATATAGGTGTAAGATGATGTATATCCTGCTCTTTTTCTGTACAATATAAAATAAAATATTTGACATAAATAATGAAAAGGTAACCATTAGTGATATTCGTAATAATGGTAGAATTACCGACTAAATGCTAAGTAGCTGGACACAGATGCAACTAATGTGACATTTTATTGAGGCAACGTTTCGCTCTCCAGGAGCTTTGTCAAGCCGTAACGAAAAAATAAGACAATAAACTGTCACATTAGTTGCATCTGTGTAAATCTAGCAAACATTAATGATGTTGTACAGAGTATGAGAGAATGTTGTGATGATGACACCTTGTGTTAAATACTCGTACATGACGACGATCATAGATATACTTCAGCGGCGTTATCATTATTAATTTATTTATTAATTATTTGGACATGATACATAGTTGTACAAAAGAAATACAGTGGTTGAGTGTACATGCCAACAGCCCCTTGTATGCAGAGCATTGTGGGCAGGCTTAAAATTAACTTAAGATTAACTAAGCAATGGTATATTCAGTGGTAAAAATACAGTAAACAAATTACAACATGAAGTACAAATGAGTATTTCAAATATGAGGCTTTATAGTTGCACAAATTTGTAGCAAATTTATATAATCTTGTCAAATCGAATAAAATCAATGATTTGTAGTGCAGAAACAGGTCATACGGTCATTTCATATCTGAGAGAGGGCTGAGCTTGCTACCATCTGCAGCTCATAAGACTGCCATCCCCACGAGCCCCTTTGAGGCGGGGTAGATGGCAGACCAGAGGCCTAGCTTCTCCCTACGAGCCCCGTGAGGGCGGGGAATGTGGCTAGGCCTGGGGACACTTGGTCCCAAAGATGAGGAGACTTAAGTCTCGAGACACTCCCCAGATAGGGAGCCAAGGCCGGGTCACCACTACTTGGAAAAGACCCGGGCCGGGAGAATACCGGCGAATAAAAAAAAAAAAAAATTTCATATCTGTTATTCATCAATAACATAATGGGAAGGGCAGTGTGGCCACTCTCAGGAGAACGACAACATCCTGAGCGCTTGTTTGCAAAAAAAAAAAAAAAAACTAAACTGACAGATTCTGACATGGAAAAAAATGTGGATTTATATTAAGTATATGAATACTGTGGAAACTTTTGAATTTTCCTACATTCAGCATGTGTAAATTTGAATTATATAATAACTGTGTATTAAAATGTGATGCTGATTTGACCCTTTGAGAAATTTTGATTGAGGGGGAGGCGGAAGAGCCCGGGAGTGATGCCGCGGGAGGAAGTCATTGGTAATTTACGAGCACTGGTTGTCGAAGAAAATTCTGCAGTGTAATCAGGTGTCATCAAAGTTCACTTGGTGTATATTGAACCCAATCCGTAATTTAGAAATAGTTAACACGCTCCCGCTGAAGAACTGGGATAAATAATATGGAAAACCTTTTTATTCGGAAACAAGAACGAAAAAATAGAGGACACCGATTTTTCCCAGGAGCACACCTTAGCTAAGTGACGCTTACCCATAATGTACAATAGTTTTGCGTTGGCCATCATAAATTCTAGCTGTTGTGATAGCGTTAGGGTGTGTTTCCAAAAAATAATAATTATGATCCAGTAATTAAATGGTAAGTAGTAATACGAATTTCTTTTCTAATAACACCATTGTATTATATGTACTGAAGTAATAGTAATATTTTGTGTACCCAGCAGGTAAACTAAAACACAGTCCACACAGTTTTAATCTACCAGAGTAGCTGGTTTTAATATTGTAATTATTAATTTAATTCAGGTCTAGCTTTTTGTGAGAGTGGTTATGGAGTGGACATCGAGGGAGTGACAGTTTTGCGACCTACTGTGACTAAGTCCCACTTACCTCACCCAAATTACTTGCACGTAATAATTCAGGTAATGCCCTGTAAACCTCGTGCAGGTAATTGCTCACATAATAATAATTCATAAATACTTCAAAATTCTATTATTATATTTAGAGAAAAGCGCTAAACCCACAAAGGTCATACAGCGCCCGGAAATGGGAAGCAAGGAGGTTCGTTCCACGGAAGAGATGGGGAAGTTCAGTTCCTTGAATTAGGAGCCCCCTAGCCAGCATCAGTGAATCTCACTTGAAGGGGACCCTTCAGAGACATGTACCTCACTTTCGAGACTATTCTGTCTGTGAAAGACAGCATGGTGCTCTTACCATAGACTTTGCAGATCCTTTTAAGAACATTATTAATTGAAAAGAAGGGAGAGGTAAAGATTATATCAGTGGGGCAGGCCAGTGTTGAAACTACTGCACCAGGGGTCTTCATCTCACTACTTCAGATAGGTCTGCCCGTTCGAATGCATCGCCATCTTGGCTAATTCAATAAGCAGCCATAGATTTTGTTAAGCTTACTCAGAAGTGAAGAGGTCTGAATCTAGTGCAGAAGATCAAAACGTACAACCATCCCATGATCATTTTGTGCAGACTGAATGGCTTCAACAAATTCCATGGATTGGGATAGTAGCTGCAGTGACTTCTGGTACTAAACTGCAAACAGTAGCGCCAAAATGTATAGAAGTATCGACTATAGGGAAAATTTTATATTAATGTTTTTAATAGTCCGTCCTGTAGTAAACCTAGGTAAATTGTCTACACAAACTAATCTCCCACGGAAGCTCTGATAAACATTATTACTCAATTCAAATAGGGTTCGATTAAAAGAGTGTGAGTTTAAATTTAAAAACTATCACTTCATCAAGTAATTAAAGATTCATTATGAATTCAGGAAAGCTTGTATAATAACTGAATAAATCATAATTATTGGAGAATACTATATCATATCGTTGTCTTTGGGAGCGATATAATTAACAAAGATTAGATACTGTTTTGAGCCGTGGGTCGTCCGGACGAGAGAAGTAGCAGTCACCATCATTTCAGACACCAAGAATTTAGCAAGTATGTCAAAGCCTGGAGATCCTCCTCAATAGCCTATCCAAATATCCAGAAATCTGAACTGCTGGAAGAGAAGGAGTCAATGGAAGCCTTAATGCAATATACCACTCACTGCAGCATCTACAGGTCTGTTTCAGCGAGAATATTAGCTAGGATAGCTATTCTTGAATCGGTTTAGTCATTCATCTAAATCGTGAACAGTTCATTTATAAGTGGATTCTTTACCCAAAATACGTATATCACTAGTCCTTAACACCTTAATGATAATATTGTTTGTAGCATGACGTAAATTAGGAATTTACGTCATGCTACGTCAGTTTATCATTATTTACAGTTAACCAGCCATCATCAGCACGAGCGTTCAAATTCCAAGACAGTTAATTAACCTAGAAACAAGCTTGTTAGAAGTTAGCTATCTGGGAAAACCTTAGCAAGAGACAATTTCTACATCTCGGGTAAGTCTGTTCCTTGCGTTTGTGTGATGCTGTACTGTTGGTCTTTCCTGTATTTTTAGCCAGGGAAAATAAATATACAGGAAATTTGTGGGAGCACGAGTATCACGTTAATTTGCGAAAGAAGAATCTACCTAATGTATATATATATATATATATATATATATATATATATATATATATATATATATTAGGTAGATTCTTCTTTGAATATATATATATATATATATATATATATATATATATATATATTATATATTATATATATATATATATATATATATATATATTCAAAGATTTCTACACTGATTAATCAGTGTTGAACAGTCTTGAAGTTCTGGACTACAGAGGTGAACTCTTCTCCAAACTGATAGATTGAACACCTCAAAACTGTCTTTAAGACTGATGGATTGATCACATCATCTTTCCTTCTCTACTACTACTGTCTCCATATTTAGACACCTTTGTATTCGACTGAAGAAGCCTACTGTGTAGGCGAAACGTTTCGGAAAAAAAGATACCTAACTGTTACACATGTGTCTTGTTCACGAATAATGATGCAAGTGTTTAATTTGCGCATTTTGAACTCCAACGAGACAAACCACACAAGTCATTACACTTTCAGCACTCGTTCCACTTTCAACGTAAGACGTCAACGAAAATTTCATCATAGTAGCATAACAAATTAACTGATGGTGAACTTTCAGCAGATAAAGTCGGTTTAGAAGTATCTATCTGGCAAGTCCGACAAAACGTGGATCATGAAAAGGTTTGTTTGCAATCGTGTCATTACGATTTCGTGAGTCAAGCCTGCTATAAATTGTCATCGCCCTAGAGGTCTGTTTGCAATACATATTTTATACCATTTTCAACATACCTGTCAGACACGGCAGCACAACAGTATCTTGGTACAGAGGACATCTTCCACAACCTCGTCGCTTAACTAATAGTTAAAACTGAGAAGGGTTGGATTCCAGAGGGACCTGTTTAGCATGGACCTGTAGGATTGCTGCAATGCTCCTCAATTCTTGCCTTCTTGTTTCTACTAGTGAATCTCATCCCCTGCAACGTCTTCGAGATCTTCCACCTCACCTTCGACAGTATTTAATATTCCATTTTCAAGCTTCAGCTTCATATCATTCCAGACCATGGAGCTGAACTCTTCTCCAGACTGCGGGACTGAACACTTCAAATACTATTTCTCCAAGATTGATGGACTAATTACATCATCTTTACCTAGCCACTATTCTTGCTGTTTACAATACATTCTTCTCTATTTTTGACTGATGAAGCCTACTGCGTAGGCGAAACATTTCAACAGATACCTAACTGCTGTCATTGTGTCTTAATCATCATAGAGATGACTGATGTTGGGTACAATTTGTTCGCAAAATTTGTGCAAATCTATATTAAACAGATTATCCATCTCATAAACCAGGTGATAGGTTGTGTCGTAAATAAGTCAGCAAGGAAATAAACTTAGCAGGGCAAGCGAGGACAAATGCAAATAAGCAGGAGTAAGAGCCACTAAGCACAGAGGGCACGACCAGAGACGGATGGTCTCCTAATCCTGCTCGCTACGTGGAATACGTCACTTGGCAGATTTCGTAGGCTTTCACTGATTGGCTGTTTTGAACCAGTAATAAGCACTGCGGTAGGGCGCCAGAACTGCTACTCTGAATTGCTAGTTCACTGGTCGAGAGGGCATAACACAGTAGGTGTGAGCCGCACGTCGAATAAAATGTAACATACTTGATTCGCGCCACACTGGTTATCGAACAAGTACTAATGAAAAACATGAAAACGACAGGAAAGAAGTTGAAAAGAGTGGAATCCTAGCTGGAATCATGCTACCTAAAGTCGGTACCTGACCAGCCGGGCTGTGGCTCGTACGTTGGTTTGCGTGCAGCCAGCAGTAACAGCCTGGTTGATCAGGCTCTGATCCACCAGGAGGCCTGGTCACGGACCGGGCCGCGGGGGCGTTGACCCCCGGAACTCTCTCCAGGTAACTCCAGGTAAACAATGAATTTTAGTAATTTAGCAGAGGAAAATAACTATTATATGACACTTCACTTATTATGGGTGACATGGCTGTATAGTCCTTGTGGCTTAGCGCTTCTTTTGATTATAATAATAATAATATGGGTGACATGTCGTGTAACAAAGGTGTTCCCTACTGAAAGTATCTCTGAAATTTCCACTTGTCGGCTTACACCACTTGATATCTACAAACGCTTTTGTATGTGCCTGCATGAGCTGATTTAATGGTGCCATGCAGGAGGTAGCGGATGATGGAGGTGTCAGCGCCTCTACCACTGCCACTGCAAGATGTATGTTAACTCTGTTACTAGTACGTATAAATGCCCCAATTTGTTTATGTATATGAAGCCAGTCCATCTACTATGATGTTACACATCCTCGTCAAACAAGAGGGACTATAAGTAAACTTTGTGGGGAACATGCCCATCAGAATGAAGAAGGTAACATTACAAAGATTTGATATCGTGCTCAGTGAAAAGCTGCAAGAAACTGGATGCATGACTGTTCAGACAGAATTTTTTATTAAATAGTGGGGCAGCACTAAATCCATAGGTGTCATATAGCGCCTGGGGAATGGGAGATATTTAGGTTCAGTCCAAGTCCAGTTGCTAGGATCAAGAACTCCTCACCAGAATGAAGGCATCACCTTCTTGCGGGTGATACCGATTTGTTAACTGTTCAAACAGCGATAAAATCTGCTTCCACGTAACCGTTAAGGAAGAGGACGCAGATATTGTTTTGCTTTCATGCTAGTTAAACAAAAGAATATCCAATAAGACTAAAAAAAAAAAATCTGAAGCATTCCTTGGCTGTAGTGCTTTGGGTCCAGAGACGTGCGATTTGCTTCCATTTATACATGCAGTATGTTGTTTTGACTCAACGTCAAGTCTGTTCGGCATTCTAAAAGAAGTTGCCCTGATGAAGATGAACAATAATAATCACTTCAAGAAACAGGCAGAAGTATTTTGCCGAGTAGCAACGTAGATGAGGTCACACAACTGAAGAGGCGCTCGTCTACCTGTACAATGGTACCCGACGTGGACTAGGATGCACTGCTGCATCATGACGCAAACACTACTGTGTAGATTCACACTCTGAATGTAGCTGCATGATATCATAGTATGTGTATTAATTTCAAACTTCGGCAGTGGATGGGTATGCTTTGGGTCCAGTAGAATATAGATGAAAACTGGTCAATGGTCGACTTGAACCACAAATAGATTTACCACCAGCTCCAGAAGTTCTACTGAAGGTTTATCAGATGCAATTAGAAAACGGACTGGGATATGAAATGATGTACCTAGTTTTATCTACAACATACTTCTTATCATCAAAGCTACACAACTTTCTCCCTTTTTGCTGTTGGTGGTACACATTGCAATTTTCACATTCGTTTTACATATAGAGACAAACTTATCTGTACCAGGAATGGTTAATATCCTTTTAAGTCTATCATGTGTATGTAGGGGAGTATAATGATTATTATAATCATGGGGAAGCACTAAACCCGTAGGATTATACAGCGCCTGTGGGGGAGGGGATAGAAGGTATTCAGGCTTAATTCAGAGAACTGGAACACTGATCCAATTCCCTAGATCAAGAGCCCCTCACCAGCGTCAAGGAACCTCCCTTGAGTGGGGGGGGGATAAGCACAATGAGAAAGGATTCATATCGTCCTACACGAGTTCTGAATCTACTTTTCATTCTACATTTAATAAAATTTAGTTAGACCTGATTATGATTTATCTTGAGTTTATGGACTATATGTCTTGGGAGTATGAGAATAGATGTACCATGCAAGTTCCTGGACTGTAGGATGAGGAGATATACACGATACATGACACAGAGTCGCCGTGCAGCCACCGTGCAGAGAAGGCGTCTTCGTTCCTGCTCTTCGGTTATCCTGAGTAATTCTTGATCAGAGCAACTCTGAACACTGTTACTCGAGATTTTTCTTGGGTTATCCTGAGTTGTTCTCGACCAGTGCTGAGAGGAAACTTGCTGGCAGGCACTTCAAACACCATCCCATCAAGAGGATAAGGCGGTAACTTGTTTGCTTGTTCACCCCTCTCTTCCCCATACCCCCATCTTTCCCCATCCTTCCCTCACCCAAACATCCCCTCACCCACACACTAACACACTACTTACATTGCTATCCTTCTGACTTTCCTATCTTCTTCTTTTTGGCGAGTTAGCACAAGGCATTTTGACCATCCGGTAGCCCGTGTGGTTTTTTAAAATCCAGCCGATCTTTGCCTTGGGCCCTGTCCCCCTCACTACTCGAGGGCAGGCTATCTTAGGGGCCCTGTCCCCCTTACTACTCGAGGGTAGGCTATCTTAGGGGCCCTGGCCCCCTCACCACTCGAGGGTAGGCTATCTTAGGGGCTGACCTTCATAAGTCAGCTGAAATAGGATGTCAGGACTAACACTAAGGAAAGACCCTTTTTGTTAAAGCAACTTCTGGGCCAGATGTACCTTCCTGGACATCATGGCACGAATAAGAGTTAGAATACGTGTTGATGACAATCAAAAGTCGAAGAAAGAAATTCTCGAATGTATTTGTTCGAATTCAACTGTTGCTCCAGTGGATGTTTTTCAAACCCACGCTGTGGCAGTACTTCTCTCTTCTGAAGAAGAGTTACTCCAACTGCTTAAGCAGGATGTTCTGGAAAAATTGAAGACTTTTGGTATCACCCCAATTGCATCTGAAAGCTATCAAGCACAACGAACTGTGTTTGTGGCCATAATTAACAGTTTCATGAAAGAGAGCACAGTGGATGAACTTGTTGATGACTTTAATAGGGAGAATTCTGAATTTAAGGTTGTTGAAGCATATAAATTCTCTAAACGTGGCAACAACCAGGTAACATTAAAGTTAATACTTGAGACACTTGAAGCAGCCAGACTAGTGTGTCAAAATGGTTTCAAATGTTTTGGCACCAGATGTACACCTGACCAAATCTCTGTTGAACGGTTTGTCAGTGTTACACAATGTTTTAAATGTTATGCATTTGGCCATACCACCAACAAATGCAGTAGCCAATCACTGATTTGCAGCATATGCTCTGGTCAACATTCTTTTAGAGATCGTCATAACAAAACTAAGCCCAAGTTTGTCCTCTGCAATGTAAAACATCATGCTGTTTCTCCTATCTGTCCTGAAAGGAAAAAAGTTATACAGAAAATTCTAGAAGCCAAGAAACTATCCAATTCTTCGAAGACCATTCCCCAGGCACCTCCAACAATGTCCCAGACTTCCTTCCCAGCTTTGCCTGGATCTAGTGGGACTCCTCAGGTCTCTTCCACCGGTTCCAATGTTTGGAATTCTATTCCTCTTGGAGTGCCCCAATCTAACCCTCACCTACAACATACACAAACGCAACCACAAGGTTCATCCTCACCTCCCATGTCTCAGGGGTCCTCAGCCGGGGATATGACGAGAGCTCAATTAATGTATATGATGGCCAAAGACATAGCAGTTGGTGATATTCAACTCTGCTCTAATATTTTCAATGATTTGTTAATGGCTAATGGGATCACTCCCATTACTATCCCAGATAATGTTAAGGTTATTATGGCCCAGCCCTCTCAAAACAGGAAGTATGTGCCCTACTCTACCTCTACAAATACGCCTAATTCATCCCTTGTTCAGCGATCACCCGCCTCGCATACCCAGGTTGTCAACTCCCCTCAGCCCGATGTGTCAATACCTGACCCTAACCATGCCCCAGAGATTGGTGCTTACTCTTCCGCTATTACAGCTGATCCTGTTGAACAAGAACAGAAACTTTCCCAGGGTAATTCACCTGGCCTACCAAATTTTACCTTGGAGCCTCCACAATCTCCCATTAACTCTCATGAGCCTCTGCTTCCTGAATCTGGGAATATCACACCTCAGTTTTCTGATGATGACTCTAATGCTTCTGTTAATATTACCAATTCTAGTGAGGATGGTGACACTTTTAGTACACAAGCAACTACTCAGAATTTCCCTCCTCCCCTTGACGAGTCCAGCAGGGATAGTGTGTACACCAAACATGTTGGTTTAGAAAGACACGTAAGCAAACACTATAACATATTTATTAGAAAACGTTTCGGTCCTGGAACCTTGATCACTGATCAAGGTTCCAGGACCGAAACGTTTTCTAATAAATATGTTATAGTGTTTGCTTACGTGTCTTTCTAAACCAACTTGTCGGTATTTATTACCAAGGTTTATACCACACCAAACATGAAATTACTTAAGAACATAAGAACATAAGAAAGGAGGAACACTGCAGGAGGCCTGCTGGCCCATACTAGGCAGGTCCTTTACAATTCATCCCACTAACAAAACATTTGCCCAACCCAATTTTCAATGCTACCCAAGAAATAAGCTCTGATCTGAAAGTCCCACTCAAATCCAACCCCTCCCACTCATGTACTTATCCAACCTAAATTTGAAACTACCCAAGGTCCCAGCCTCAATAACCCAACTCGGTAGACTATTCCACTCATCAACTACCCTATTTCCAAACCAATACTTTCCTATGTCCTTTCTAAATCTAAACTTATCTAATTTAAATCCATTACTGCGGGTTCTCTCTTGCAGAGACATCATCAAGACCTTATTAATATCCCCTTTATTAATACCTATCTTCCACTTATACACTTCGATCAGGTCTCCCCTCATTCTTCGTCTAACAAGTGAATGTAACTTAAGAGTCTTCAATCTTTCTTCATAAGGAAGATTTCTAATGCTATGTATTAATTTAGTCATCCTACGCTGAATGTTTTCTAACGAATTTATGTCCATTCTGTAATATGGAGACCAGAACTGAGCTGCATAATCTAGGTGAGGCCTTACTAATGATGTATAAAGCTGCAGTATGACCTCTGGACTTCTGTTGCTTCACTTCTTGATATAAATCCCAGTAATCTATTTGCCTTATTACGTACGCTTAGGCATTGCTGTCTTGGTTTAAGGTTGCTGCTCACCATAACCCCCAAGTCCTTTTCGCAATCTGTATGGCTAAGTTCTACATCATTTAACTTATAAGTACTAGGGTTATGGGCACTCCCAAGCTTCAGAACCTTGCATTTATCTACATTGAACTGCATCTGCCACTTTTCTGACCAAGAATAGAGTTTGTTTAAATCCTCCTGAAGTTCCATAACATCTACGTTTGAATCGATTATCTTACCTATCTTTGTGTCATCGGCGAATTTGCTCATATCACTAGTAATTCCCTCATCAAGATCATTGATATATATTATAAACAACAACGGGCCCAAGACTGATCCCTGTGGAACGCCACTTGTTACAGATCCCCACTCGGATTTAACCCCATTTATGGACACTCTGCTTCCTGTCAGTGAGCCATGACTCGATCCACGAGAGCACTTTTCCCCCAATGCCATGAGCTGCCACTTTCTTTAACAGTCTATGGTGCGGAACTCTATCAAAAGCCTTACTAAAATCTAAGTAAATAATATCAAATTCTTTATCGTGGTCAACAGCCTCAAAAGCTTTACTGAAGAAAGTTAATAAATTAGTTAGACAAGACCGGCCTCTTGTGAATCCATGCTGAGTATCCTTAATCAAGCT
>NC_069445.1:34165149-34195080 GCF_026875155.1 Cherax quadricarinatus | reverse complement strand
CCTCAGAATTTTTCAAATAAACACTGTTTTTTTTGCTACTGGCGAGAGATAAACACAGTAACACTGGCACAAGCTTGACCGCCAATATGGCGGATACTCACCCTGTGACGTTACGAGTTAACACTACAATCGATCAAGAAGTTGAGATAGAATTTTAAGCTGGTAAAGGAATCAACGACAAGTTTCAGTTCTTTAAAAAAAACAGATGGCTGCAAACACAGTCATTCACACTTGGTGCATGTTATAGCAGAATTAGCAGAATATAGGGTACAGAGGAAGATAAAACTTCTTAATACAAGATTTATTCTTCTGTGATAATTTTAAAGGCTGCATCCTATTCAACTGTTCTCTTTGATCATTTGGAGTTATTGAAAACTTTGGAAAAAATGGAAGAAATCATCACAAACCATCATAAAGTAGATCCAAGGGGATCTGCTGGGCATTTAGAAGATTATCTATCTCAAATTCAAGGAAGTTGAAGTTATTTTCCAATTATGTTGTTAACTTGTGCATTTTCTATCAAAAGTAAAACAGTTTTAGATAAAAAATAAAAAGGTGCAAAATACACTGTTTGATTAAGAAATAGCAATGTGTAGTTAGTGGTTTTATATATGAATAATCACTGAGATTCTTCATGCTACTTAATACACAGCACCCCACTAAATGACAGCAAGGTAGAAAATGCAGAAATATTTTTCACTCCAGGAGAAGGCCGCGCAGACCAACTAACAGACATTAGTACAAATCCCATAATTTCGAAAAGAAAATGGACAATATACCCACTCACTCAGCACCTGGACCAGATTCATGGAATGCCCTGTTTATAAAGAAGTGAAAAGTACCACTAGCACGAACCCTCAGTATTCTTTGGAGAAAGAGCTTAGAGCTAAGTGAAATACCGGAGGCCTTAAAGAGTGCAGACATAGCTGCATAAGGGAGGTAGTAGAACACTAGCTAAAAATTACAGACCAGTAGCCCTAACTTCTCACATCATAAAAATCTTCGAAAGAGTGATGAGACGGCAGATTGCAAATTTCATGGACCAGCACAACCAACATAACCCGAACCAGCATGGTTTTAGAGCAGGACGATAATGTCTGTCACAGCTGCTGAACCATTATGACAGAATTACGAAGGCGTTGGAAGATGACCAAAACACAGAGGTGATTTACACAGATTTTGCAAAGGCGTTTGACAAATGTGATCATGGAGTGATAGTGCACAAAATGAGGGCCATGGGCATTACGTGGAAGGTAGCAGATGAATTTTCGGGTTCCTAACACACAGAACACAAAAAGTAGTAAACAGAGTTAAATCCAGCATCAGCGAGGTAAAAAGCTCTTGCCCCAAGCATGTCCTGCCCCTCTGGTTTTTTCTCATCTTCGAAATCATAGATAAAAACATCTGTCCACTTTTGTACTTTTTCAGATAACACAAAAAAGCAGAAAGTCACTACAATGGGGACACGAAAAATTAGGAAAGACAAAAGGAAGAGTTTTCCAGGGGGAAGTGGAGAAAACATACGTTCAATGGTGATAATTTCCGCTGCTTGGGTATGAAGGATGAAAACTCAAAAGGAAATTTAAAAAGCAAAACTCAAGAGGGTCCCAAATAGAACAAAAGGGAAACCCCGGGAATAATTATTCAGCTGCCTTTTTCTTTTAAAGACCAAAACAAACAAAGATTACGAAAAGCCGGAGAGAGGGGGTGGGTTTTGAAACTTTCAAAACAAGGGAAATAATGTCGACGTGAACATTTCAAATCGCTATGCTCCCTCTTTTAAAATTTGCTCAGTGCTGAGGGCCCCTTTCAGAGCAGGAGAAATATCAGAGTTTGGACAAATACAGATATCTTTACGGCTCACATTTGAGATAAAGTTTCCTCAATTACGGGAACCCTTTAAAGTTTTGAAACGACTCTTTGGGAGCAAGAGATACAGATAAATATACTTGGAAAATACTCGAAGGCCGGCCCAAATCTGCTTATTTGGAGTTTACCTGAAAATTTTCCGGGGGTCAACCCCCCCCGGCCGGTCGTGCTGATAGCATACTGGAGGGGAGAGATATGGGGGGAAGTGAAAAATAAACCCAATGGGGAGCGGGGGTGGGGGGGACAAAAAGGGGAACACGGGTACAACACCCGGGGGTCCCAAGCTATTCAACATCTACCAGAAAAATCAGAAAAACGGCGGAACAATGTGAACCTTCAAGGGGAAACAACAAGTACTTCACCAGGGCCAATCCCCAAAAACGTGAGGGATATTGGGGCAGCGGTTTCCACCAACAGCACAACAGCCTGCCCCATCCCCGGGGCCCCAAAAGTAGTGAAACTCTCGAAACTCTTCGAAAGTATATCAAAGATACATAGATTTTTTTGGGGGGTCACGGGTAAGCCACTGCAGGTCTTGATCAAGTGACCGGATTGTCATTAAAATAGTCATCACAGACAACAACTCAGCAAAATGTTCTTTTGTTTTTTGGGGGGAAACTAACGGACCAGTCTAATGATATGATGACACTTGAAAACTGTGTTATAACATGTAAGTTTATAAAAATGTTAAACTGTGTGGGTATTATAACGTTGTCCCCCACCCCCCCACTGCATGTTATCATTCCACTACAATTTTTCCAATGCTTTTCAATACCGATTTTTTTTATGCATTGCGACATTGTACCTTTTCCAATTTTTTAATTTTTGTTTACCCGAAGAATATCATTCAAAGAAAATTTTTTTTTTTTATATTTTATTTAGAAAACACAAACTTTTTTAAATGTATGCTATGATACGTTACATAAAAATAAGACTTTTTTACCATTAAAAATGAAAAAACAATTCCACTTCACACAAAGGGGAAAAACCCACACCCGAACATACGGGTGGTTTTAATAAATTCAAAATACTACCAAATTAATCAAAGAATATCACACGATTTACAAGGACGTAAAAGTGATTAAAATAAGAACATAGGATATTAACAAAAATTCCTCTACCAAACAATCCCAGTACTTAAAAAACCCGTTACCCGTAGGTGTATTACCACCATTTCACTCCAACAACATGCCCCCAAACCCCTTTTAAAAAAAATTAAAGCCAGTGCAAACAAAAAATATAGCATGCACCGTTTGAAAAAAAACCCTAAAAAACCAAACAATCAGGGTATGCCCTTACCTCTTTAAACCTTAATGAGAATTACAGAATTTGGTTTGCAAAAACCAAAACAAAAATTAAAATTTAAAATGCAACCCAGATATGTAATTAGTTTACCATAACAAAAACACTTGTAAAATTGGAAGAATAACACCCACAACATCTAATATAAATAATAATAAAACAACAAAAAAATTCAAACTGTCAAACACATTGATGAAAAGGTTTTTTAAAACAAAATTAAAGAATACACTTCATGTTACCTCAACTTTAAAAAACCCTATTAAATTTTAATATAAACCAAGACTATAATTATCATTGAAACATATAAAATGGGTTCTCCCCTCCAAGGAGGGGGCAAATAAAAAAAATAGGTTTGACCTCATCGCTCAGCCGTGGGGGTTGTGCTGCGCCTTGCTCCTGCATTCGCACTCGCCTTGGTGGAGGAGGGGACGTTGCAGTTGAGCTGCACCTGTTGGTAGCACGAGTGATTTTCACAAATGGCGCAGGCTATCAGGGGGAAATCAACACGTGTATTGGGGTGTTAAAAGGGAGCATATACAAACCAATGCCTCTGTTACTCCCTTATACACGGGAACCTCCCGCACACAAAGACAACTGTATGGATTGCCTTAAATGGGCAACAAGGAATTTGTAAATTTGTGCGGCTCGACTTATGCAAATGGTGGAAAAAACCAAGACGGGTTGAGGGAAAATCCTGGTCTGGAAGACGCATGGGGGACGTATCCAAGATTATCCCTTGGGAAAGTTAGGGAATTCCCATTTGAAGCGGATGAAGAAGATATAAAACAACATTAAACGAGTATGGTGTTATACACAGCAAAATTGGAAAGGGTGGTCTATAAATGTAGGGTGGACTGCTGAGGGCTCCTTTTACCCTCAAAATGTCTTGCGCAAATCTATACCATCAAAGTGCTCTGATGACTTTGAATACAGGTAAAATGTAACAATGCGGGCAAAGCAACCTGTAGACTTTTGGGGGAGCCTTTGACATATAGCAGCAATGTTCCTCGTCGATCAACCCCCTGAGAAAAAGGAGGGGGAAAAGGTGTGTGGAAGGAAAGGGAGGTGACACCCAGCACAGGGGAGATCTTCAAATCAGAAAACATGGAGTGAAATCGGGAAACAACCGGAAGAATTGTAACTTTACCGGGAGTGCCCTCGGGTTATTGAGAAAGCTTTTGGGAGGATGGGGTAGAAGAGGGGTTTTTGGGTAGCAGGTTCGGCTACAAAAATAATGTTATTCAAGAATTCTTGGAAATCAAAATGAGGGCAGACACTAAGCGGGTGTCAGAAGGGAAATTTATGGGTGAGGAAGGAATTGAAGGGTGAGAAATTTGGGGGTTTTGGGATAAGCAATTAAACAGTTAGTGGGGTTGTGGTTGAAGTAACAACGTAGATTGGGAGATGAGGGAATGCACATAGAGAGGCACACGTAAGAAGAGGCGGGGGCTTCTGATAGTGAGATTCCTCACACCAGCGCAACGACGGGTAAAAACTATCAGGGGATGAAAAAAAAAAAAATAACGGGGGGGGGAGGAAAGGGGCAGGGGAAAGGTGGGCAAAAAATGGACAATGCGACGAATTTTTCAAAAAAACGAAAGGAAAGGGCAAGGATATCGCGATTGGAAAGCCCCCGATAGATTTTTTAAGTTCTAACCTTAAATGTTAACGGCCTGGGGCTGATGTAAAGCGTAAGAATTTAGTTTTTTTTAAAAAGAGACTTGGCATACAAGTAATTTTTAAAAGAGCATAATTTCAGGTATGGAAGGGATTTGTGGGTAGTTTATAAAAGTTTATGCGGGATACGGGGAAAGTTTTAAGGGGGGTGCTGCATTTTAATGCTGAGACCAGCCGTTCAATTTTTACATTGGGAAAAAGGGGGGAGAGGGGAGAGTACGAGGGGATGGGACGGGGGTGGGGTACGTGTGTTTTTGTGAGTGTATACTGCCGGGGGCCCATAATAGAGGGTTTTAAAGGGGAATTTTTGAAGGGACACACAATTTATCATATCGGGGTTTACCTTTTTATTCATATTTTGGAGGGGTTTGGGGAATATGTGAACGTAAAAAGTTTGGGGAGCCGGGGGATGCAGGGGTTTCGGGGGTTCAAACAGATTTTTTAGGGGGAGTTGGGCTTAACGGATTTGTGGGGGGGGGAGGGTGGAACGGGGAGCATACATATGTGAGGAGAGGAACCGGCACGACAGATCGTATTTATGCTTCTCCTGGTTACAGGGGGCTACTACAAAACTATAAATGTATGTTTCAATCATAGAGGATGGCGTGGAGTGGGATGGGAGGTTTACCAAACGTTACATGAGTTATTGAAACTTAATGGAGTTTGTTAGACAGCAGGAAAGACGGTGATATTTTTTGTTAGTGGTGGACAAAGGAGGGGAAACAAGGGAAAAAGGAGGTGAATCCAACGATGTGGGAGGAAAATATGCCAAACCGGGAATCAAAAATTTTATATGAGGAAAGAAAGGGTAAGTCAAGGGGAAATAGGGCTTACAAATATTTGGAGGGCTGCTGAAACAGTGCTTGAAGGTTTTAGGGGGGACCAGTACAAGAGATTGGGGGCAAAAACGAAATTTAAGGAAATGCAGAATGCAAGATTTGATGGGGGAAAGAATGAAGGTGGTTTGGAAGATGTTTTAGGGGGAATAACCATCTGCCTGTGTTTGCGGCGATTAAAGCCCGACAGAAGACAATGACTATGATGAATTTGGACGTACTACGGATGTGGAGGGAAAAACACGGACAGAGTTATAACACGGAAAGTATAGGTTATCTGATAAGTGGTTTAGATATATATGAAGGGGGAAACAAAAGATACGGATATGAAGATTTTAGAGAAGGGGATACAGAGCAACCTAGAGTCACAGATAAGCATATAGAAGGGCCTATAATGAAGAGGAAGTGTGGACGGGATTAAAAGGGGAAATTTCGGGGAAAACACCTGGGATAGATGGAATCCCCAAAAAATTTTTTTGAGCAATGGGGTGTAATGAAGGAATTCTTTGGGGCATTTTATGAATTAATAAGGATAAGGGGAAACAGAGTCTAACACAAAGGACAGGGGTAGTATTAGGTTCCAAAGGGGGGAAACAAATAGCATCCTAGATTTTTAGAGTTTAAACATTAATGGCGGGGATTATAAATTGTTTGCCCGGGGGTTAGGAATAGATTCGTAAGTAATTGGGGAAAGGTTATAGATGGGGGACAGAGGGGGTTTCCGGAAAACAATGTTTATGGGGATGGGGGGATAAAAGGTTTTAAAAGAGGGGCGTAGGATGGATGTGGAGGTGTTTTTTGCGTTTGGGTTTGGAAGCGCTTATATTGTGTAAAGAAGACTTATGGATGATTATAGGAAAAGGGTTTGGTGAGAAATCGTCAGTGGGCGGGAAAATTTATAAAGGGGCAGAAATACAGTGCAATTAAGGGAAAGGGGGGGGAAAATGGTTAGTATGGTAGGGGGCTGAGGCGGGATCCCCCTGTCCAGATCCTTTCATGTCTGCAAACCCATTATATAGGGTTTATAAATGTTTTGGGGTTAATGAGGGGAAGTAAATTTTAGGGGTGCTACGGGGATAGTTGGCATGAGATGACAAAGACGGTCTTAGGGGGGGAGGAGGGGTAAAGAAAGTAAGTAAATTTTTGAAATATTTTTGTGGGGCAACGTAGAATTTAATATGAAATCGAAATTACTGAGGGGGTCAGGGGGGGAGGGGAAATGGGGAAAAAATTTGGATGGGAGGTAGAAGCAGTTAAAAATTTTTGAATTGTACAAGGGAAACGCAGAGACCGAGAGGCAAATCAAAAAAGGGGAGGGAAAAAGTATTTCTTAGGTTAGGGGGAAAAGAACGGGTTTAACTATACAACAAGAGTCATTTTAGTTAAACGCTCATTTATCCTAAATTGTGGCACGTGGGGGTGGTGTAAAACCCTTGATGGCAAAGATGTCGGCAAGTGCAAAGGAAAATACTGAATTTTATATGGGGATATGGTTGTCATTGGCGGGAAACGGTTGTAATGAACCCCCTGGCAAAAAAAAGGGGGGGTTTTGGTTTTTAATTCCTTTGGGGACAGACTGAAAGCATGTCGGAAGCATTGTTACTAGAATTGGCGGGGGAAAGGGTGTCAGAGTGAAAAAGTGATGGGAAAATGTGGCGGTGGTGGGGGGGGAGGGAATTAGAGGAGTGTAAAGATTTTGAATACTTATTTCAGGTAAGAAATCCAAATGTAACGGCGTGTGTTTTTGGGGGGTTGGGAAAGGTTCAGAGGTTTGGAAGGGGGGACAGTTTTTCCATTATATAATTGGACACGAAACTGGGAGACTCAGTAAGTTACGGGGGAAGTCAGGGGAAGGGAAAATATTATAGGTTTTTACATGGATTTTGCCCAAATAAAGTACGACGATCAAGGAATTTTTAAGTCCAATTTGTGTTTTGTGTGGGGGGGGGAAACAGCATATCAGTGGGGTTTTTTTGTGAGCAAAATCGAGCGGCACGCTATGGTTACGAAGAGTTTTTGGGTATGGGGGTGGGAGTGGGGTTTTGGTATTAAGGGGGACTGAGTTTTTTGGGTATAGAGGAGGGAATAGTGGAGGAGGGGCCCCATGTATTTTTTGGTAGATTTTGTCATATATCGTGGGGGTGAGGGGAATGGGGGGAGGAACGATAAGGGGTTTAGCGGACACTTCTAAGAACAAAGTGTATAAAAGAGGTAGGGATGGGTGTAGAGGGGCCCAAAATTTTCCGGACGTATAGAGGAAAGACTGTGAGAGGGGTTCGCGCATTAAATTCGTAAGGTGGGGGGACGGGCTCTGTAAAAGGGGGAGGGTAAAAAAGATTTAATGGAATAGAATATCATGATTATTAAGCATATTTTCCCAGAACAAAGGCGCTTACCAATCGATTTGGGGCATAATGTTGTATTATTAACTTTTGTGCTGAAAAGCAAGTCAAAAATGGCCGAAAATGTCATTTAAAAACTAGATTTTTATAACAAACAAAACTGTTTAATAATAACATTTTTGGTAAGTAATACAAATTGGATTTTAAATCCATTACATATCAATTGTTTTTACTTTTTCACTATAAAAGCAGTGTTTTTATAAAAAATGTCATAAAGTATAATAGTTTGTCATATTTTAAAAAGTTTCATTAATATTTTTTAAAATGTGGGATTGTTTTAGTCGCTCAAGATAAACGTGTAAGGTATTGCGCATATGTAATTTTTATTTAGTTCTGTGGGGACCAGCTAGGGGTCTTTTCTTTATTTAAAGCATAGTAATTTTTTTAAATAAAAATGAGAAAGTAGGGTATATAATACTTTAAAGTACATTTTACATTGGGCTTACGCAACTTTTTGAGTGAATAATAACAATTACGTAAATTTTGGGGGGGGGGGATCACTAATATTGTAAGTGCTTTTTATCTTTTACATTATTTAGTTTTTTTGGAGGTCATATCAAAAATCATAATGAATATTACTTAGTGGGGGAGATCAGAGCCAGATAAAGTCTCTTTTTATTTTTTTTTTTATTCACATAAAATACGTAACTATCTATTTATTGTAGAACTGCTTTAAAAAAAATATAAAAAATAAGGAACAAAAACCCCAAAATCTATGTCCTAGGGTTTTAAATTTTGATGGTTTTTTATCCTTGTTCAATGAACAAAAATGACGTTGTTCAATATGATATCTGAGCTAATGGGGGGGGGAGTTAAAAAAGTCCCAAAAATATTTTTATTGAAGAGCTTAAAAAATGGTATATTTTTTTCAATGGGATGCAACGAGGGTCAATAAAGTGATTCGGGTTTTTTATACCTTAGTAAGTTTAAAGGGGATGTATGAAAACTGATATAATTTCCCTTAATAAAATTTTTTTAAGTCATATAATATTGTTTCAATTTTTGAAAATAGAAAATGTAATATGTGGGGGTCCGTTACTAATCAGGAAAAAGATCCGGATACCCCAAAAACTAATTATATAAAAGGGTTTAAAAGTGTTATAAAAAAATAAGTTCAATCTTATTTTTTTTTTTTCTAATATTTAAATTTCATGTTGGCACATCTAGTTTCTTACACAAAAGAATTTTTATTGTCAACAAGAGTCTATATTCAAGGTTTTTAAAACAATTTGGGAATTCATCTGCATCACTGAACAATAGATGATCTGGGGTGACGGGGGGGAGGGGGGTTCGGGGGGTTGGGGGGTTTGGGGGGGTTGTGGGAAGTACGGCTCAAAATATTTTATTACATGTCTTAATTAATGTGTATAATGCTGATAGGATGGAAAAAATTTAGAATTTTTTTAAAATTTCTATTTCTTGCAACTTTCTTTGTTTTTTTGCATAAAAACAATTTACATATATCAGAGTGTTATGAAAATAAGTCACATTAATTTTAAATTTAAAGATTTGAATTTTGTTTTGGGGAAAAATAGGTAATGTTGTTCATCACTCACTGTTGTGGTTTTACTGAGTCAGTGAAGAGAAATTTTCTAAAGGCAATGTAAACACAGTGTTTTGATTATGAGGACGTAGTTGTTTTTTTTTTATTACTGACTCTGTATGCTTTTTTTTACTTTTTGTAATAAATTTTTTTAAAAAAAAAATAAAAAAAAAAAAAAATAAAAAGAAACCCCTTTATGAAATACCAAAAAGGTAAAACCCCTACCCCAAACAACTCCAGCTTAAGATCCCCAAACTTGTTAATAAAATGAACACAAAACCTAACTCCCTATCGGAAAAACAAAACATCCCTTTACATCATATTCGTCCATTAAGTGTGCAAAGATATTACAATCCTTCTTTTATAAAAAAATACCGTTATAAAGGAAATACTTTTATACTAATTATATCTAAAGAAAAGCAATCCATGTTAAAACACAAAATAAACATCATTCTATATAACGTACTTGCCACATTGTTTCCCTTCTTTATTTTATATTTTAAAACCCCTTTTCAATTTTAAAAAAAAATTACTCTATTCACTGGCAAAATCATTTTTGCACTTTTTTAGTACTACTTGACCTAAAAAAGCCATAACAGCCACTTAAGCCACCTCTCCTCGATAGTGAATGCAATAATATCCCCAAACCCAAAAATATCAATGCAAGGCAATCCAGTATGACTATGTATCCAAGGTACTGATCGCCGATATCAAATATCTCTGCAGGAACATAACCATTTCATAAATATATGCTCTCACTATCTCACCCCCACACCACCTTCCACACTGCTAGCCTAACCTTAAAACCCCCCCCCCTCACAATAAAAGAGACTCTACCCGCGCCCCCCCCCTGTTCCCTTAGAAGCTGTGCTACAGTAAAATTCCGATAACCTATCGAAAAACTTGATTCCCATTTCCCCCCAATATTAACCTATTCCTACACCTTGTCCTATAAAACCGCGCTGCTAACGCTTTTATCCTCAACTGCCCTGAAATCTGCCTCATACCCCAAGAAACATGCAAATAATCTGCCATAACATACATCAAAGCCCTGCCCACTTCGCTTGCTACCCCCACTAACATCCATCGACAAACGATCTAAGAAAAGACCAACTCCCCCCCCCAAACAGCCTAATAAACCCCCGCCATCCAAAACTCTCACCACTTCCAAAGATGAACAAAAATATACCACATGAATGCCGTCTCCCCCTCCCCCACAGAAAAACAGTTGCCTCTCTAACCAACCCCATCTTATGCAACATATACTTAGATGCCACCACACCCATAAGAAAACGGAAACCACCAACCCCTAACCCTTGCTGGAAATCCTAAGCTTCCTGAACTCCCTCCATATGACCCTCCATTATACATGGGAAATACTGCGGCCCCCTGCAATACACCCCTTCCCCCACACCACACCCACCACTGCGTTTACCTTAAAAACCTTTTTAACCCCTGCCCCACGCCAACATGAATCTTATTACATCTTCACACTTTCTCAAACCCCTACCACTCACCAGTTTTCTAGCATCCCCCCATCACCCTATCCACCCTAACACCCCCCCCCCCCCACCCCTTAGATACCTTTGCTTAATATATAATACCATTACCCTAGGCCCAAAGGGCCCAACAAACCTAGTCCCCCCCCCCTTTTCACCTCCGTCATGACCACAACTTTGGACAACCAGGCCCTCCCAAACCCCCACACAAACCTCAACACCCTCCTCTGTATTTCCTGTATATCCTGCACCCCCAAAAAGGGACACCTCCGCTACACCCCAGACCTTACTATACACCACCGAGTTAATTACCAACGCCCTCTGCTGTAACGCCACTTCACTGGCCCTCAAACCTTTTAACTTCCTATAACCCTACTCGTGACTGCTTCTGAGTTAATCCTCCTACATTCCTGCAATTGCCTCATATACCAAAATCCCACACACCCTAATTCTGTCACAAACCGTCCATCCCATTTCCTCCCCCAATCTCCCCCCTACCCAAATTTCCTACTTCCAATAACCTAGACTTTGCTAAATTAACTACCATTCCTGAAACATTCCCAAAACTCCTAATGACCTCTCCCACCCTTCTAAAGCCCCCCCACTCGTAACTAACACAGTTGTATCATCCACATAACCTACTATGCCCCCCAACTTCCCCCCCCCACCTCCCGCAATGCGTCGTCCACAGCCTCAAAAAAAGGATGTTGCACGCATGCAAAGAGCAACTGTGACAGGGGGCAACCCTGCCTTAATCCCTGTTCCATCACACACCGCCCCCCCCAGCTTACCATTAACCTGCACCCTCATGACAGCCCCCTCATACAGAATGCGCACCCCACCTCACGACCCCCCCTCCAAAACCCAATTTTTTCCAAACAGCCCCACAAAAAGTCCCTCTTTTCACGCAGTCATATGCCTGAGCCCAATCCAACCCAAGGACGCCCCCTCTCGACAGTTCTCTATAAAATCCCCTTATCACACTGGCCCATTCTTCATAGTCCGTCCCGGAATCCCATACTGACCCCCATGTATGCTACTCCCAATTACCTTCTTTAACCTGTTCCCCAATACCTTCGCAAAAATTTTGTAATCCGTACATTAACGACAACGGACGATAATCTCCCAAACCCTTCTCCTCTCCCCCCCTTCTTTGGCACCAAGACAAACGACCCCAGTTCTCTGTGTTTGCGCCATTCTGCCCCATTTCAACATATAATTCAGAACCGCCACTAGGCATTCCCTCATACCTCCCAATGTGCTTTGTAAAATCATTAGATAACAAAAATTCCCGTGCCTTCCCCTGACTCAACCCATTCACCACTTCCCCCACCTCTTCCCCCGTAATGCCTCCCTCCAACTCCCGATCCCCCCTGCCCCATACCCTGCGAAACCCCTCACCCTCTAAATGTTTCTAACCCACCCACCCCCCCCCTTCTCTTTCCATTTTCTCCGTAAACCAATAATCACATACCTACTGATAGAATCTGTGTCAGTGAGGCCCTGTCCCCTCACATAACCCTCCCCACCCTCCACAACAATATGCCCACGGTTTTCCTCAAATGTCTGCCTTGAATTTTCTGAGAACAACCCGGTTGGCTTATCACCTTTTAGTACGTTCTCCAATCCCTGCCCTGACCCTGAGTGCATCAAAACGTTTATTTTGCATCTCTCCTAACCGACTCCTAAGTTCCCCCATAAACTCCTTTCCCCCTCCCTCCCTACCCCCCCCCCCCCCCCCCCGCATAACAATCATTCAACTGGCCCTCTAAATAATTCTGCAATCCAAACCTCCAGCGTGCCCGTTCCCTGCCCCCCTTCCTAAAAAATTCTACAATTTTCACCTTTGCCTGCAACTCCCACCAATCTAGCAAATCCACCTCCTCATCCCACCTCCCAAAAGCCTTCCACCATGACTGAAAAGACCGACCTTGATCCTCCCCCCTGTAAAAGCCTCACATTTAATTTCCAATAGCTCTGGAATATTCCGGATTTCCATCCACCCCAAGGTCAGCCAACACTGCCTGTGATCTGATAAACCCCCCGTCTACTGTTCTAACTCTCTCCACTCCACCCCTGCCTCACATAAATCCTATCCAACCTTGCCCCCATAACTCCCCTGTACATAGGTATGCTCAACCTGATACCCCCCCTGCCAACCACATCTACCACCCCGACATCCCCACAAAGCATCCCTTAAGACACCCAACACGCACCCCGCCCCCCCCAGTACTACGTCTACATGCCTAATCACACAAAATTCCAATCACCTCCAATTATCGCTATGGCAAAGGGAAACCCCTGAATAAATAACAAAACGTCACGAACAAAATCTGATTTTATCCTGACGTTACCAATCGCAGGCTATAAACCTCCCACAAAACATACCCTACTCTGCCCCCCCCCACCCATCCACCCAACAACCCTCCCCCCCCACCCCCCCTCCTCCCACCCCATGACTCGCAATGGACTGGTCTCCTTTACTAAAACAGCCACTCCGCCCTTTAAAAAACGTTGCCATGCTTACAAACAACTTATATCCTCTCAATCTCAACTCACTACCTACTTATAGTTATGCTCCTGTAGGGAAAAAAACATCAACGTCGTACCTTTTGAGGAACCACTCCAACCAGACCCTTTTTACCTCAGTTTTTAGGCCATTAGCATTTATCGTTACACACCTGAAAAGGCAGGGAGAGGCGGCTTAAACCCCGTGTCGCTGTGGCTTGCTCACACTTCCCTTCAAGCTGCTCACACTTTCCTTATTACTCTTTTTAATAGGCCCCCTACCCCCCCTTGTCCTCTCCCCCATTTTCCCTGTACTCCCCCCCCTGTAGGGGATTTGCGGACCACCTCTGCCCATGCCTTCTTACCTGGGCTTTGCCCAGGTGTTAAAACATCATCTAATTCAGTCAACCCCACTGGCCGCTTCCTAAGCTGCCTACCAAAGCCACCTCTTCCTCAGGTACATCCTCCCTGTGTACCTCTGCCACTACAAGTATATCCTTTCCAGTATACCCCGCTACTTCCGACATCTCACTTAGCCCTTGCAATTGCTGCGTTTCACTGGGCCGTCCATCCATGTCCTCTCCTACCACGGGCCCCCTCCAAGAATTCCGGAGCACTGACTCCAAGGACACCTCCTGTGTCGACTCCCCCACTTCCTCCACCACCACAGGCGTGGAGTAGGAACTCCCTCCTCCACCGGGATGTAACACACGTCCCATCTGTTCACCCTCCTTCTCCACCCCTCACTCCATAGAGGAGCCCCGTCTTGCCCCCGCCGCCACCACACTCGTTTGCTGGACGTCCTCCACCGGGCTGACACCCCCGGGGCAACTCTATGTGCACATTGCGGGCCCCTAAAATGATCATAAGAGCCGCAAAGATGACACCCTCTCCTTTGCCCCACATACACACATATACCTGATTTCTGGTGCCTTCAACATGACATACAAGGTAATAGGCGTCTTGAGGGTCATCTTGATGTTGTATGACCCTTCCGGGAGGCCCTCAATATGGTCCATCCCTCCATCCCCCACCTCGGCTTCATGAATGACTCCATACTTGCTAAAAAACTTTCCCTTATACCAAACTTAGTTGCCTCAAAGGGTACATCCTCACTCGTACCCACGTAAGTAAGTAGACACGTCATGCAAAGCACACATCCCCTCGTCGAGTTGAGGCACATTCGCGTTCCTGGGACTCCTCCACCCACGCTGTAGTAGCAAATCCTCAGGAACTTCACAAATACTCGTTTCACCCCATTAAGGGGCCCCAAACCCTACAGTTTCCTCGTTAGGGATACCATATAAATCCCTAATAATTGCAGGAAGAACGACGTTCATCGTAGCAGGGCTCAGAGAACCCCTCAACAGCTCAATGCAGACTGTGTTAATCCTCCTGCCGGTGTACTCCGCCATGTCTGAACAGGGAAAACTGCGCAGAAACCAGGATTAGTGGGAGCTACTGCGCAGTGCGTCCGCACGGCCCAACAGCGATGCGGACAATGTGGATATGTGAGGCAGCGGGCTTCCAGCAGTAACAGCATCAGACGAGCCTGACCCATACCCGGGCTCCAAGAGTAGTGAAACTCTCGAAACTCTTCGAAAGTATATCAAAGATACATAGGATTTTTTTTGACGGGGTCAGCAGGTAAGCCACTGCAGGTCTTGATCAAGTGACCAGGATTGTCATTGAATGAGTCATCACATGACTAACAACTCAGCAAAATGTTCTTTTGTTTGTTAGGGGGAAACTAACGTGACGCAGTCTTAATGAATGATGACACTTGAAAACTGTGTTATAACTATGTAAGTGTTATAACAGATGTTTATAACTGTTCGTATTATAACAGTTGTCCTCCATCCCTCCCACTGCATGTTATCAGTCTCACTACTATTTTCCAAGTGCTCTTTATATACCGATTTTTTTTATGTCATTGTCGTACTTGTAGCGCATTCAACTTTTAATTTTTGTTTACCCGAAGAATATCTTTCAAAGTAATATTATTAATTATTTGTCATGGAGGAGCTCATCGTAGTCTGCCTATTTAAAAACAATAAAATATAAGTTATTAGGTGTTGAATGGTTGAACTGGTGATGTTTCACGCATCGGAAACACACTATTTCCTGTGTTACGTAGCTAGGTTTTTCACCACATTTAAAAGCAAATGATCTCCACATGGTAATGTATTCAAAAAATAATGATCCCAAACCAAGCCTGGGGCCCTTTAGTGGCAGTTCTCGCTTCACACAGTGAAGGTCCAGGTTCAATTCCCGGCAAGGTAGAAACATTAGAAGTGTTTTTTTGCATCCTAACACCGGGTTTTTTTTATGTTTACCCATCAGTAATAATGGGTACCTGGGTGTTAGTCGACTGGTGTGGGTCGCATCCCGGGATAAACATGACCTAATTTGCCCGAATGCTCTGCATAACAAGGTTTTTTTATATTGTAGTATGTCATTGATACGACGGGGCATATATACTTGTACATGTACTTGTAGAAATCAAGATATTATTTTTTTATTATTTATTATTATTATTTATTATTTTTAAATTTTATTATTATTATTATTATTAAAATTATTATAACTACGGTGTCTTCCTTACCTTCAGGTTCTGCGCACTTCGACTACCTCTACACCCGTAAGAAGTTTTCCTGGAACTATCAAACCTACACCCATCTGGAGCCTCGTAGACACGCCCCTCGCTGCTACTGGTTGAGTCCTAGAAGAGCTTTATGTGATGTAGTTTAAGGTGCACGTTATTGCTAAAGATAGTTACTTTGGTCTGAAGTTTATCCAGAGTAAAAAGGGGTCATTAATCCATGCTAAGGCCAAATAAGGTTCGCTTCCAGTGCAGGATTAACTAAAGAACAATAAAATGATACATCATAATAGATTTTTTTTTTTTTATTGAGAGCATATCTTTTTACAGACAAACATAATACAAAATATATAGAATAGACATACTGAGAACAATAAGTACATAAAGAAAATATCACACACACACGTTGTTGTAACACAGGAGAAGAAACCCGACACAGAAAAACGATAAAATTTACAAGCACACTACACACCACTCAAGCAACCTGTCACCCATATATATATATATATATATATAAAATATATATATATATATATATATATATATAATATATATTTTATATAATATATATATATAAATATAATGAAAAACACTTAAGATTGTCATGTCTCACTTCAACATAAGTGTGACGTGCAGCGGACCAAAACAACAGAACTCATGTAGAGTTAAGAAGACATCACACATATATATTAAGTAACAAGAAAAACACATTCCTAATAACAAACCCCTATCCTGGGTTAAATCATACAGAAGTATCTGAAATCCCGCCGGAGCTACACACACCTGCGCCAAACACACTGGCCAATTACTGAATTAACACGTCGTTTGACACATACAATTGAATATCATATAAGAATTTGATATGCTGTCAACAAAAGTCAATATCACAGCAAAAGGCTTCTGTAACCTAATGCGAACACGTAAATAAACTACCCCATCACAACCTATTTACTGCACAAAGGTCATTGTACAAAACCCAAAAGGGGTATACAAAAAAACACTATCAAGTTGCAAAGTCAGTCACTTTAACACTCTTTACCCCCCCCCCCCTCTTCCCCCTCATTTGGGCAACCACCACTTTTCTCTCGTCAGTATACATTACCCTGTCACTTATTCTCCTAGCTTTACATGAGCATATAAGCCTGTCACATCGCAACGGTATCACAAAACACAACAAACCACAACCCAAGCATTCTTACCCGCTATATGCGTACAATACCTCTAAAAAATAATATATACCCGGGGGAGATAACTAGAACAGAGTAAACTACTGACTCCGGCCATACAGTAGAGCGGAAAAATAATGTAAGGGACCTGGGAGTAGTAATGCTGAGGATCTCACTTTTAAGGATCACAACAGGCCACGATCGCACGTGCAAAGAAAATGATAGGATGGATAATGAGAACTTTTAAAACGAGAGATGCCAAGCCAATGAATGATCCTTTTCAATCACTTGTTCTCTCTAGGCTGGAATACTGCTGTACAATAACATCTCCATTCAAAGCAGGTGAAATCGCAGATCTAAAAGAGTGACAGAGATCCTTTACTGCACGTTTTAAGTTCTGTCAAGCACCTTAACTACTGGGAAAACGCTGGAAGCACTTGACTTGTACTCGTTGGAACGCAGGAGGGAAGATATATCAAATCTACACTTGGAAAATCTTGGAAGAAATGGTCCCAAATCTGCACACAGAAATCACTCCCCACGAAAGTAAAAGACTGGGCAGGCGATGGAAAATGCCCCCAATAAAAAGTAGGGGCGCCACTGGTACACTAAGGGAAAACACCATAAGTGTCCGGGGCCCAAAACTGTTCAACAACCTCCCATCAAGCATTAGGGGGAAATTTCCAATAAGCCCCTGGGTGCCTTCAAAAGAGAGCTGGACAGATACCTAAAGTTAGTGCCGGATCAGCCGGGGTGTGGCTCGTACGTTGGACTGCGTGCGGGCCCGCAGTAACAGCCTAGTTGATCAGGCCCTGATCCATCGGGAGGCCTTGTGATGTACCGGGCCGCGGGGGCGTTGATCCCCGGAATAACCTCCAGGTAACCTCCTGGTAACACTCTTACATAGGTGTGATGGTTTAAATGACCAAGCATAGCAAGGCGTTAAAATACACAGAGAGTAATGCAGTCATCATCCCGTGGGACACGTACGCAAAAGTATAAACCTAAAATCCTCACTACCTAAAAGGATCACACGCTTAATCCAGCTGTCATCATACGTACATCCTAACACCTACTAACCACACTGAACCTTCCCTCGTTTACATCTAAGCCATACGCCCACATCACATCACACCACACACACACACACACACACACACACACACACACACACACACACACACACACACACCACACACCACACACACACACACACACACACACACACGCACACACACACACACACACACACACACACACATAATCTACACTTGGAAAATCTTGGAAGGAATGGTCCCAAATCTGCACACCTGGAGGTTACCTGGAGGTTATTCCGGGGATCAACGCCCCCGCGGCCCGGTACATCACGTGTATAGTATGCAAAATTATGGAGAAGATTATCAGGAGGAGAGTGGTGGAGCACCTGGAACGGAACAGGAGTATAAATGCCAACCAGCACGGATTCACGGAAGGCAAATCCTGTGTCACAAACCTTCTGGAGTTTTATGATAAAATAACAGAAGTAAGACAAGAGAGAGAGGGGTGGGTTGATTGCATCTTCTTGGACTGCAAGAAGGCCTTTGACACAGTTCCTCACAAGAGATTAGTGCAGAAGCTAGAGCATCAGGCGCATATAACAGGAAGGGCACTGCAATGGATCAGAGAATACCTGACAGGGAGGCAACAACGAGTCATGGTACGTAATGATGTATCACAGTGGGCACCTGTGACGAGCGGGTCCCACAGGGGTCGGTCCTAGGACCAGTGCTATTTTTGGTATATGTGAACGACATGACGGAAGGGTTAGACTCAGAAGTGTCCCTGTTTGCAGATGATGTGAAGTTAATGAGGAGAATTAAATCTGATGAGGACCAGGCAGGACTTCAAAGAGACCTGGACAGACTGGACACCTGGTCCAGCAAATGGCTTCTCGAATTTAATCCTGCCAAATGCAAAGTCATGAAGATAGGGGAAGGGCACAGAAGACCACAGACAGAGTATAGGCTAGGTGGCCAAAGACTGCAAACCTCACTCAAGGAGAAAGATCTTGGGGTGAGTATAACACCGAGCATGTCTCCGGAAGCACACATCAATCAGATAACTGCTGCAGCATATGGGCGCCTGGCAAACCTGAGAACAGCATTCCGATACCTTAGTAAGGAATCATTCAAGACACTGTACACCGTGTATGTCAGGCCCATACTGGAGTATGCAGCACCTGTTTGGAACCCGCACTTGATAAAGCACGTCAAGAAACTAGAGAAAGTACAAAGGTTTGCGACAAGGTTAGTTCCAGAGCTAAGGGGAATGTCCTATGAAGAAAGATTAAGGGAAATCGGCCTGACGACACTGGAGGACAGGAGGGTCAGGGGAGACATGATAACGACATATAAAATACTGCGTGGAATAGACAAGGTGGACAAAGACAGGATGTTCCAGGGAGGGGACACAGAAACAAGAGGCCACAATTGGAAGTTGAAGACACAAATGAGTCAGAGAGATAGTAGGAAGTATTTCTTCAGTCATAGAGTTGTAAGGCAGTGGAATAGCCTAGAAAATGACGTAGTGGAGGCAGGAACCATACACAGTTTTAAGACGAGGTTTGATAAAGCTCATGGAGCGGGGAGAGAGAGGGCCTAGTAGCAACCGGTGAAGAGGCGGGGCCAGGAGCTAGGACTCGACCCCTGCAACCACAAATAGGTGAGTACAAATAGGTGAGTACACACTCCTGACGGCGAGCCCATTGGAACCCCGGATGACATTCTCAATCCGTGCCCCAGCCATGACACCCCCCCCCCCACTACAAAGCTAGTAAGATCCCAATAGTTAAACCACGATAACCTGCGGGGAAGGCTCCCTCCCACCGCGAACCATATATTTCCCTATTCCTGCAAACCGTCCTATAAAAAAGTAGCTGCCATTACTCGTTTCCTCGCAACCCAATCCCCATTCCCACGCATACCCCACGACACGTACACAAAATCTGCCATTAAATATGCCAATGCTCGTTGTATACTCTCTGGCACCCCTCCCACATCATAATAGAATTTGTATGAACTGCATGGGAAAAAAGAGGATAGCTTCACCCCCTCCTTGCTATATCTTTGATTCCTCTGTTTTCAGATGTTACTTGCCGGCCTGGTACATACCCCATGACTTCACTCTTAAGAATTAAATTCACTAGACATAAAAATCAGTTTTGTATATATTCACAGTTACTATATGTAATTAAAACAAATGGTTATAACTATAACCATAATTTTTAAAGGGGTGGACCAGTAAGCCAGCGGAAGGCCTCGATCAGATGACCAGCAGCTCCAAGAGCGGGTCATCATCTAAGACCCACGGCAGGAAACACTTGTCCTGTTTCCTGACGAACCTTACCTAACCTAACCTAGACCTATATACAATTTAGAATCATTCAAATCAAAATAACAGTTTTGTTATTAATGCATACTGTAACTACGTTTGTGTATTATAAGACACTTAAATAAAAAACTAAACCAAACTAAACAACTCAAAATTTGCTCTTCTCACTGCTCAACTTGCATAATAAAAAGGGGGAAAATCGCAAGACGAAAGTGCCCTGAGTTATTTTGAAAGATTGTTTGAAGGCACGAGAGGAGACAACTGGAATGGTTCTTCCCCTCACTGTGGAATCCTCTTCTACAGGTACATTACTGTTGCTACCAGTGTTGAGTTACTACTGTGGTATTAAAGATTCTATGTTGGGCTTCGTGGGCGCCGTCTCCATGATCTTCAACTTCGTGTTGCGAGCAACAGCACCGGTGTCGTGGATCCTTTACCTAGGTCAGTGGTGATATGTGCTTCACAGTTCACTGTCTTGACTTTGTTTTGAAATAGATTAGATTTGGCAGCCGAAGCTTGAAGAAGAATGGTATTTCCTCTAAGATATCTTCACCAAAAAGAACAAAAAGGCACAATATCGTGACTGGAACAATACACAAATAACCCGGGAGTTATTTGTGTAATCTTCAACTTTCACTGCTATCGACATTTCATCAACTCGCCCAGATCTGAGGCCACTGACAAGAGATATGTAGGCCTTCCCAACAACTTGATTACGAAACACATCTCAAAAATCTTCTCCAAATGTAAACTTAACATAGCCACCTCTACTACAACCGACTCGGTAGCTACATTAAGCATACAGTATACAATTTTGACAAAGGAAGTTAGATATGTACTATATATAATATTCAAAGTCATCTAAGCGCCTCATAAAATTTCATTTCAGTTTCTTTATTTGATTATACAGACCATGTAGCAATTAAAATGGTAGTTCAATAATTAGTTTTGATATAACTCATTCAATACATTGTCTGTTTGTACCAGCATCGGTGGTTGGAGTTTGTTCTGGCATGGTGGTGGTGTGCTCGCGAGCTGCCCTCTCCAAGCTCGTCCAGAAGAATGAGTTGGGCTCAGTGTTTGCTGTCATGGGTGCTGGAGAGGCAGTAGTTCCCATCATGTCTTCAGCGTTGATGACGCTCGTTTATAACGCCACTCTCAATGTCTTCCCTGGGATGGTGTTCGTCTTGACGGCCGGCATCAGTGTCATCATCGCCTGCATCTATGTGTAAGTTTACATCCCAAGATACTCTGATGCTGGGGAAGTGCAAATTTTATTTTGTGATTGTTGCATATTTTCTTAATAATTGATAAATATAAACAGAATTCTTCCTCCGAAAGCCAAGCTGTCGTAAGAGGTAACTAACATGTCGAGAGAAGGAGCTAGTAACCCTTTCTCCTACATACATTACTAAAGTTAAAAAGATAATTTTTCTTTTGTTGGACCACCCTACCTCGGTGGGATATGGCCGGTGCATTGAAAGAAGAATTAAAAAATATAACGAGACATAGGTCATTGCAGGTGGTGTTAGATCCTATTGACTAGTCCCATCTAGATGATGTATGTCATAAAGGGTTAAGCAGTTTTCACACACACACACACATGTGTGTGTGTGTGTGTGTGTGTGTAAATTCAAGAATTATGTGGATTAAAGTAAAGGTTGGATGCGAAAAGTGGGTCATAATAAGCGTGTATGCACTTGGAGAAGAGAGGAATGTAGAGGAGAGAGAGAGATTTTGAGAGATGTTAAGTGAATGTATAGGAGCCTTTGAACCAAGTGAGAGAGTAATTGTGGTAGGGGACCTGAATGCTAAAGTAGGAGAAACTTTTAGAGAGGGTGTGGTAGGTAAGTTTGGGGTGCCAGGTGTAAATGATAATGGGAGCCCTTTGATTGAACTTTGTATAGAAAGGGGTTTAGTTATAGGTAATACATATTTTAAGAAAAAGAGGATAAATAAGTATACAAGATATGATGTAGGGCGAAATGACAGTAGTTTGTTGGATTATGTATTGGTAGATAAAAGACTGTTGAGTAGACTTCAGGATGTACATGTTTATAGAGGGGCCACAGATATATCAGATCACTTTCTAGTTGTAGCTACACTGAGAGTAAAGGTAGATGAGATACAAGGAGAATAGAAGCATCAGGGAAGAGAGAGGTGAAGGTTTATAAACTAAAAGAGGAGGCAGTTAGGGTAAGATATAAACTGCTATTGGAGGATAGATGGGCTAATGAGAGCATAGGCAATGGGGTCGAAGAGGTATGGGGTAGGTTTAAAAATATAGTGTTAGAGTGTTCAGCAGAAGTTTGTGGTTACAGGAAAGTGGGGTGCGGGAGGGAAGAGGAGCATTTGGTGGAATGATGATGTAAAGAGAGTAGTAAGGGAGAAAAAGTTAGCATATGAGAAGTTTTTACAAAGTAGAAGTGATGCAAGGAGGGAAGAGTATATGGAGAAAAAGAGAGAGGTTAAGAGAGTGGTGAAGCAATGTAAAAAGAGAGCAAATGAGAGAGTGGGTGAGAGGTTATCAACAAATTTTGTTGAAAATAAGAAAAAGTTTTGGAGTGAGATTAACAAGTTAAGAAAGCCTAGAGAACAAATGGATTTGTCAGTTAAAAATAGGAGAGGAGAGTTATTTAAAAGGGAGTTAGAGGTATTGGGAAGATGGAGGGAATATTTTGAGGAATTGTTAAATGTTGATGAAGATAGGGAAGCTGAGATTTCGTGTATAGGACAAGGAGGAATAACATCTTGTAGGAGTGAGGAAAGCCAGTTGTGAGTGTGGGGGAAGTTCGTGAGGCAGTAGTAAAATGAAAGGGGGTAAGGCAGCCGGGATTGATGGGATAAAGATAGAAATGTTAAAAGCGTGGGGATATAGTTTTGGAGTGGTTGGTGCAATTATTTAATAAATGTATGGAAAGGGTAAGGTACCTAGGGATTGGCAGAGAGCATGCATAGTTCCTTTGTATAAAGGCAAAGGGAATAAAAGAGAGTGCAAAATTATAGGGGGATAAGTCTGCTGAGTATACCTGGTAAAGTGTATGGTAGAGTTATTATTGAAAGAATTAAGAGTAAGACGGAGAATAGGATAGCAGATGAACAAGGAGGCTTTAGGAAAGGTAGGGGGTGTGTGGACCAGGTGTTTACAGTGAAACATATAAGTGAACAGTATTTAGATAAGGCCTAAAGGGTCTTTGTGGCATTTATGGATTTGGAAAAGGCGTATGACAGGGTGGATAGGGGGGCAATGTGGCAGATGTTGCAAGTGTATGGTGTAGGAGGTAGGTTACTGAAAGCAGTGAAGAGTTTTTACGAGGATAGTGAGGCTCAAGTTAGAGTATGTAGGAAAGAGGGGAAATTATTTCCCAGTAAAAGTAGGCCTTAGACAAGGATGTGTGATGTCACCGTGGTTGTTTAATATATTTATAGATGGGGTTGTAAGAGAAGTAAATGCGAGGGTCTTGGCAAGAGGCGTGGAGTTAAAGATAAAGAATCACACACAAAGTGGGGAGTTGTCACAGCTGCTCTTTGCTGATGACACTGTGCTCTTGGGAGATTCTGAAGAGAAGTTGCAGAGATTGGTGGATGAATTTGGTAGGGTGTGCAAAAGAAGAAAATTAAAGGTGAATACAGGAAAGAGTAAGGTTATGAGGATAACAAAAAGATTAGGTGATGAAAGATTGAATATCAGATTGGAGGGAGAGAGTATGGAGGAGGTGAATGTATTCAGATATTTGGGAGTGGACGTGTCAGCGGATGGGTCTATGAAAGATGAGGTGAATCATAGAATTGATGAGGGAAAAGAGTGAGTGGTGCACTTAGGAGTCTGTGGAGACAAAGAACTTTGTCCTTGGAGGCAAAGAGGGGAATGTATGAGAGTATAGTTTTACCAACGCTCTTATATGGGTGTGAAGCATGGGTGATGAATGTTGCAGCGAGGAGAAGGCTGGAGGCAGTGGAGATGCCATGTCTGAGGGCAATGTGTGGTGTGAATATAATGCAGAGAATTCGTAGTTTGGAAGTTAGGAGGAGGTGCGGGATTACCAAAACTGTTGTCCCAGAGGGCTGAGGAAGGGTTGTTGAGGTGGTTCGGACATGTAGAGAGAATGGAGCGAAACAGAATGACTTCAAGAGTGTATCAGTCTGTAGTGGAAGGAAGGCGGGGTAGGGGTCGGCCTAGGGAAAGGTTGGAGAGAGGGGTTAAAGGAGGTTTTGTGTGCGAGGGGCTTGGACTTCCAGCAGGCATGCATGAGCGTGTTTGATAGGAGTGAATGGAGACAAATGGTTTTTAATACTTGACGTGCTGTTGGAGTGTGAGCAAAGTAACATTTATGAAGGGGTTCAGGGAAACCGGCAGGCCGGACTTGAGTCCTGGAGATGGGAAGTACAGTGCCTGCACTCTGAAGGAGGGGTGTTAATGTTGCAATTTAAAAACTGTAGTGTAAAGCATCCTTCTGGCAAGACAGTGATGGAGTGAATGATGGTGAAAGTTTTTTCTTTTCGGGCCACCCTGCCTTGGTGGGAATCGGCCAGTGTGATAATAATAATAATAATAATAATAAATATATATATATAATATATATATATATATATATATATATATATATATATATATTATATATATATAATATATATATATAATATATATATATATATATACCCAGACACTGCATGACCCCTACGGGTTTTGCATGGCTCTCCCACACAACTCTGCTGCAAACAGGGACACTCAGAAGTGTCCCTGTTTGCAGACGATGTGAAGTTAATGAGGAGAATTCAATCAGAGGAGGACCAAGCAGGACTACAGAGGGATCTGGACAGGCTGCAGGCCTGGTCCAGCAACTTGCTCCTGGAGTTCAACCCCACCAAGTGCAAAGTCATGAAGATCGGGGAAGGGCAAAGAAAACCGCAGACGGAGTACAATCTAGGGGGGCCAGAGACTACAAACCTCACTAAAGGAAAGAGATCTTGGGATGAGTATAACACCGGGCACATCTCCTGAGGCGCACATCAACCAAATAACTGCGGCAGCATATGGGCGCCTAGTAAACCAAAGAACATTCCGACATCTTAATAAGGAATCGTTCAGGACCCTGTACACTGTGTATGCTAGGCCCATATTGGAGTATGCAGCACCAGTTGGAACCCACATCTAGTCAAGCATGTAAGGAAACTAGAAAAAGTGCACAGGTTTGCAACAAGACTAGTCCCGGAGCTAAGGGGTTTGCCCTACGAGGAGAGGTTAAGGGAAATCGACCTGACGACACTGGAAGACAGGAAAGATAGAGGAGATTTGATAACGTCATATAAAATACTGAGAGGAATCGACAAAGTGGACAGAGACAGAATGTTTCAGAGATGGGAAACAGCAACAAGGGGTCACACTTGGAAGTTGGAGACTCCGATGAATCACAGGGATGTTAGGAAGTATTTATTAAGTCGCGGAGTTGTTAGGAAGTAGAATAGTCTGGGAAGTGATGTAGTGGAGGCAGAATCCATACATAGCTTTAAGAAGAGGTATGACAAAGCTCATGGAGCAGGAAGAGTGACCCAGTAGCGGTCAGTGAAGAGGCGTGGCCAGGAGCTTTGAATCGACCCCTACAACCACAACTAGGTGAGTACACACACACACACACACACACACACACACAAACTAAAATGGGATCCATATTTCACTGTTTAAGAACTCATAAGTGTGGGTTTTCAAGGCTCCAAACATACCATTTTGGTTTATTGTATGCATTGTACTATACATTTCTTTGTTTTATGCTCTGTATATTTGCAAAGATAAAAAAGATTGTTCTATTGATGTTGTGCTATGATGAGTTTATTGGTGATTTACAAACTGCTAAAATTGTTGTCTAGTTTAGTGTTGCTCTGACTCGTACTCTTGTGGTCAGTATGCTTGTTCTTTGTAATTCAGTTGGTGTGGGTAATACTTTGAAGTGTGATTGCAAACGGAATAAATTACCCGTTGCAGTTGTTAGCACAAAGATACCGCCATTGAAGAACCAGCTCGACAAGCACTTTATAAATAAAGGATTTATGCAGATACTGCGCTGAGGCAATCTGTGGTCAACGGATTCCCGATGTTCAGCATCTGCGTCAGAACGATCAGTTGACAGTGAGGGAACCAAGTTAATAATAATATTAGTAGTGGTAGAAGTAGGTGGCTGTGTTTGTCTTAGCAGAACCGGTGGTAACCAGAAGCTGAACTACTGGCACACAGTTCTGTAAGTGGCAGTGAAGTAACACGAATAGTTAAGACAGAAACAGAACCAATAAAATTGAGGTAGTTGTAGCCCTGCTTTCCATCTACTGCCCTTTCTCCTATAAATTTAATGCCATTTTTCAATATGGTATGGTATATTTTTTCCCCTATTTTCATACTGGCAGCGGGCGGAGGGAGGAGAGAGAGAATCTGCTTCTATCAATGACTCATACACATACATAATACACAGTAGTTTTTAAATCTAGAGAGTGTCGGCGTGGACGTCCAATTCCTCTGTTATCTACCTTTCCCATGTTTACTATTGTGTGATCTTACAGGTGTGTGTTATCGTCAAGGTCCAGTGATCCCACGGAGGAGGTCACGATCAATAATGATGGTACTTGATGTTATATGGCAGCTACGTACCTTCACCTTTCACGCAACTTTACTGTCTTGGGCGAGGCGGTCAGCATTTCCAGAGAGGGTCACCAGGTGGTGTGAAGCACTGCTATGTGTCTGTCAACAAGTACTTTTGACAACCAGTAGCTACTGCAGCTCTACACCAATAATACTGACTCACTGACTGACAGAACTAAGTTTAACTCCATCCCCTTCCTTCCCTTACCAACCAAGCTCATTCCTCAATTTTTGTGAAGGTATATACACAGAGGTTTATATTTCTGTGGATGTACACTGATAGGTGTATATCTCAGTGTATGCATTACAAAGAGGTTTGTATATCTCAGTGAATGTTAATCCCAATTTTAAATATTAAAGTTTTCTTGAGGAATTACAGCCTTAATGACCCTCCTGCAGTCGATAGGCTTTAAACCTATAAAAAAAATCTCAACTTTTGCGGTCTCAACACTTTGCAAGTATCACAAAAAGCCAAGAGGCAACTGATGAATTCCAGAAACTGCATGTAATTATCGACACACACACATACATAATATATATATATATATTATATATATATATATATATATATATATATATATATATATATATATATATATATATATATATATATATATATGTCGTGCCGAATATGTAAAACTGGTTAATTAGCAAGAACTCATTTAAAATTAAGTCCTTTCTAAAATTTTCTCTTATACGTTTAAAGATATATTTTTTTCATTAATGATAATGCAAAAATTTTTAATTTTGCTCCAAAAGAATCTTTGAAAACTTACCTAACCTTATTATAACAAGAACAATTTATTTTAGCCTAATCCAAATAAATATATTTTAGATTTGTTTACAATAATTTAATACTAAACAAACACAGTGAAATATATTTTTTTCGTTAGGTTCAGAATGATTTTGGCGAAATTATTCCATACACAAATTTTCGCTTATCCTATATGGCAAGATGAACGTTGCTATTTAAGCTAAGATCGCAAGTTCTGCCTATTCGGCACGACATATATATATATATAATATATATATATATATATATAATATATATATATATATATATATATATATATATAATATATATATATATATATATAAAATATACTGTACATATATAGTGGGATCGAGTCCTGCTGACTGCGATCTATCTCTGTTTCTCCCTCTCTCTCTCTCTCTCTCTATGTATATATATATATATATATAATATATATATATATATATATATATATAATATATATATATATATAATATAATAATAAAATAATAATAATAATAATAATAATAAATATACAACATATTTTCTCACTTTTTTTTGACCTTAGCATGTTAAACTATACCTTGTTTTTGGCCATCCTTACAGATTTGCGACGACGTTCTCCACAACTTAATTTTTATGAGAATTATGAAAAGCAGTTAATATAGGTGAAAGTAAATTGCAACAAGAGCATATGAGGCATCAGACCACAAGGGGCGTCAACATGGAGCAGATAGTGATGGGTAACCTTGGAGGAGTCATTCCCATAATATTCATGCACTTTGATTGTTTCCATATCTGCCACAAGAGGTGAATGACGCACACCATCTACGACAACAATATCCGATAACAACTAAAAATAAACGCAATGCAAAATGAAATGCGTTTACAAATATTTGTATTTGTATATCTAAAATATTTGTTGAACATCGATTGTCTTAAAATAATGTTTTGTAATCTTAATTTCACCGTTTATATTGGGATAAAATCACGTTAAGATATATGTTTGCTCGATAAAATTTTGGAGTTTTACACTTACAGTTTAGGTGGGTCGGGTGATGCCGCTAAGATAGTGATTCATAACAAGTCTTTATCTTGTGACCCAACGAGATATATTATCATTTTTACCTGTAAACAATAGAGTTCATACTGATCCGTATTTTGTGATACAAAATCTAAATCTGCCAGACATTTTGTGATTCGGCGACGTCCGGACATAACCTGACTGCTGTTACAAGAACTACACCTGTTTTCCTGGCTGATACAACATTTTGCATTTATATATTCAGGAGACAAAAACTGTATACATTGTGGTTGAAATATTGATAGAAAGAAGCCAAATTGCTGATGCAATTTACTGAAGATATCTTTCGATAAACTTGACTGACTTCTCTGTAGGTCGTGTGGTTGAAATATTAATAGAAAAATGGCCACTATGTTGCTGTAGCTTACTGAATATATCTTTCGAAAAATTTAACTGAGTTAAGATGTGGGCCTGAATGTGTACAGCAATTTAATTAAGAGAGCGGTAGTAATGGGTCGCAGTAGTGAGTACGCAAGCCTTCTTGTGAAGGAGAACCAGACCCCTAATAACAGTACCTGTGCTAGGCTGACCACCTTCTTGGCCACTGTTACTGTGGAGCCAGCAGTATTCCTTCATAGTCTGGGAATAAGCATAGAGAGCATTTTCTATACCAACCTCGTTATTGATAAAGTATGTCTCACTTATTACAAATATGATGCGGCAGTGTGTGAAAACTTAGATTCAGGGAAGTA
>NC_069445.1:34147649-34155149 GCF_026875155.1 Cherax quadricarinatus | reverse complement strand
ATGTATATATTATATATATAATATATATATATATATATATATATATATATATAAATATATATATATATATAATATAATACATATATATATGCAAAACAACCACTCTGAAAGAATAGAGAAATTCCAAGCGCTTTCGTGACTACTCACATTATCAAGGAACTATGAAAGTAAAGCATCCAAGGAAGCTATATAACGGGTCCGGCCAGCACCTCACTATCAGATCCCACAACGGTTAAACACGTGACTCGCGGCGACCCAACTTGGATACGTCCCTTGCACAACTCACCCCCAAGCTATTCTACCCAAGAAAGTTTAAAAATTATTATTTGTCTAGTGTATTATTAAATTCTTCCCAAATTCTATTAATTATAAAAAGGATCTAATTTATATAAACCAAAGGAAATATTCATATTATTGTCAAAACTGCTTTTTATGAAACAAAATTCAATTATATTCCTGTCGACCATGGACTTGCTTGATACTGCTTTCTCAACTTACATGAATAAATAGAGCATTGGAATCTTGTCCAGTTCTAATGCTATATTTATGTTGTTTTAATCTTAGTTCGAGATTTTTACCAGTTTGACCGTAATAAACTTTATCGCAAATTTTACAAGGAATCTTATAGACACATCCATCAGCATTTTGGGGGGAATTCTTTATCAAAAGTTTTTTCACTGTATCAAGATTTTTGAATACAACTTTAATATTAAAAGTCTTAAGAAGAGAAGGCATATCAACCAAGTTTTCATGGTAAGGGAGAACCAACATATTTTTAGTTGAATAAGGCTGGTTGTCCCTTTTTGGATTATAAAAAGTTTTGACAATAATATGAATATTTCCTTTGGTTTATATAAATTAGATCCATTTATAATTAATAGAATTTGGGAAGAATTTAATAATACACTGGACAAATAATAATTTTTAAACTTTCTTGGGTAGAATAGCTTGGGGGTGAGTTGTGCAAGGGACGTATCCAAGTTGGGTCGCCGCGCGTCACGTGTTTAACCGTTGTGGGATCTGATAGTGAGGTGCTGGCCGGACCCCTTATATAGCTTCCTTGGATGCTTTACTTTCATAGTTCCTTGATAATGTGAGTAGTCACGAAAGCGCTTGGAATTTCTCTATTCTTTCAGAGTGGTTGTTTTGCATATTTTGAAATCACCTGTTTACTGTGATCTTATTGCATATATATATATATATATATATATATATATATATATATATATATATATAATATATATATATATATATATATATATATAATATATATATATATATATAATATAATATATATATATATATAGTATATATATATATTATATATATATATATATATAATATATAATATATATATATATATATATATATATATATATATATATATATATATATATATATATATATATATATATATATATATATATATGAAAATATTTATTATAATACCGATACTCCAAAAGTCATTTCTTTATATATTAATTAATTCTGATTTGTAAATGTCTTTTTCAAGTTATTTTGAATGTTGGTGTTTACTATAAAATGAGAAATTTAATAAGAGCCACCAAAGCTTTTCCAATTAGAACAAATAAACTTTCAATATTTAAATTACTTATTTTCTACAAATTATAAAAAAAAAATATTTATTGTAAAGTAACAGAAATAAGCACATTGTTATCGCTCAGCTAATAAATAAATATATACATATATATTAAACGCCAGTCAATTATGTACATACAACTGAAAATTGTTAGTGGGAAGTTATATATTTTTCACAAGTTGCGTCTAGATGATACACAATAATATGTTATTAGGTATCACTGAAACGGACCTTCAGTAGCTGCCAGAGTTTTTTTTCTCTCCAACTTTTATTTCGCTCATAACTCGAGAACCTCTCATCCGATCTGCTTCAAATTTTGAATGCTTGTGTACGGTAGCTAAGCCCAGAGTCTAGGAAAAACTGGTATGTACATGTGCCTTATGTCTAAAGTTTCTGAAGGCATTCCCAGCATCCTGGAATGTGTCGGATAACTTCCAAAACCATTATTGGCGAAACATCTAACGTTCAACAAAGTGAAAGTCAAGCGGGTAGGAGCAGATCTGATTATTTTATGTAAAAACATGTGTGAAATTTTCATTCCTATTTAATCACATTAAAAATATTTGAGTCTTACTTTTGTGAATGGCTTCACATTTTTTCCAAATTAATAAGTATTAATTTCTCTTTAAAATGAGAGTTCAGTACAGGCATAGTTGTATTCATTTACCTAGAAATGGATAAGTGAAAGTATTTAATTTCACGCATATACTGTATTTGCAAACCATGTGCACCAGAATTACTATTTCTAGATTTTTGTAATGTCTGATGCAACTTATAAACAGGATAGTATTCGACTCACGAAATCGTAATGACACGATTGTAAACAAACCATACCACGGGTGGGGTTTGAACTCGCGGTCAGAGTCTCAAAACTCCAGACCGTCGCATTAGCCAGTGGCTAACGCGACGGTCTGGAGTTTTGAGACTTTCTAACCGCGAGTTCAAACCCCACCTGTGGTATGGTTAGGATAGTACTCATTCAGTTTTAGTTTGTACTCGGTCAAATTCATCAGCGCAATATTTTTTTTAGAAAACTAATCATTTGAATTTTAACCATTTTTCCTCTTTCTTATAAAACACAAAATAATTTTTTAGAGGATTATTGAGAATATAAAATCTAACGCGAAGGCAAAAAAGAAAACTTAAGAAATATTTTAAACTCACATTTTTATAATTTATAAATTTCAAGAATTTCAATTATTATTTGATAAGGTCTTATCTGAGTGGCTTCTAATTTTAACTCCTAGTCAACTATTGATAGTTGAAGGTTCGTGGAACAACTGATAAGTACAGTTACCCTCTGAGCAAGTTCATGTCGACCTTCCCTGACGATGGTCTCCACCAGATAACCTGAAAAAGCTTCTTTTAATCGGCTTCAGAATTTTAAAACTGGTGTATCCTACTTAGAAGAAACATGTCATTGTTTATGGAGTAAGTGCCACTTTTAATCTAGAAATTATACTGTAATATTTTCCAATATGCTTCCTGAAGGGCATCTCTTGATCCAAGGGAATGTGCTAGTCCTCCTACTTCCTTGGATCGAGTCTAAATGCCGCCCATTCTACATGAGCTATATGACTCTTAAGGGTTTAGCGTTTTCCCCTGATTAAACTAAAACAATCTTTAATGCCCCATGCAGTGTGTTAAATGGATCAATACTTTCTTGGCTTTAGGGTGACTAGCTGCAAATTTTGTTGGATTCTGTGCATTAACTGGAGAATGCATCTTCCGGTCAGCTGTAAACTTTTAGTGTTAATTTTAGGCTGTGTAAGCTTTAATTTGCCAATTTCGTTAATTAAATTGTTTTCTGTTAAATATCTGAAGAACATTTTTTTTGATTAGAAATATGTGTGTTTGATTTTATTGGGTTATCTTAGGGGAAATATACACAATGTTATATGTGCCTATAACATCTGTGTGCTCTGAGGAGTTGTGAAAAAATGTACCCAAAGCTTAAATAAAATTTAATTACCTTCTTTTACTTATTTAAACTTTGGTCAATCTTACTTAGAGGAAAAATTGAATTGATTTTGACCTGTATAGGTCAAAGTTTGCTTTATTATGTAAGAAATTTGGAAAATTGAAATAATGCTTTTCATGTCATAATTTCTGAATGTCGCATCTGATTAGCTTCAACCCTTCATCACTGATAACTTCGTAATGGAACTTCTGAGCGGCTTCACGCTTAATGCAATATTGATCTCTCTGAGATAACAAGAGAATGCCTCTTCAGTTAGTGGAAGGTTTGAATTAGATTTGGGCTCTGTATGTCCTAATTTGCCATTTTTTTTGCAGAAACAGGAATACTGTTTTCCATATAATGACTTGTCAATGCATCTTCTGACTTGCTTTAAATCTGCAGAGCTAATATCTAACTGCATTACAAACATATGTTGCACTCTGCGCTATTCCAATCGCGTGCATTGAGGCACAGGGCACTGGGGCTATGCAATACTGGGGCACCTTTTTTGAATCGCGCAGCGACCGAAATACATCTGGTCGACAAGTAACACAGCGGTTGGTACAGGTCGTCTAAACGGAACCAAAGGTAGTAAGAAGTACCTTGACGCCAGGAAAGGCCTCTTGACTCGTGAAAATGGAAATATTCTACTTTCCCTCTCATCAAATTTATATGCCACTCATTCCCTAGGTACTGTATAGCCCTCATGAGTATAGCGTTTCCCATGAATATTATAATAATTATAATCCGCTGAGCAGGACATCAATGAATGATGTCCGCATCAAGAGAAAGTTTTCTTGACGAAGAAATTTAACGTCACAGCTGCAGTGTCGAGTTACATATCAGTGTATGTGTAGTGGGAGATTAATAAGAGACAGCAGCTTCATGGCAGCTGTCCACATAGTAACGAACCAGCAAATACGCAGAATCCCTAAAATATGAATATAATGATAATATAATATCTTTATTTCTACAAGTACATGTACAAGGTATACAGTCCTAGCTGACATCAATGACATACTGTTATATAGAAAGCCGCTTGTTATGCTGAGCATTAGGTCGGTTTTGTCCCCAGGATGCGACCCACATCACTCGACTAACATCCAGGTACTCATTTTTGCTGATGGGTGAACATAGACAACCGGTGTAAGGAAATACGCCCAATGTTTCTACCCTCGCCGTGTTAAGCGAGAGCTTTATCCACCAGGCCACGTGGCACCACACCTCCAGGTGTTCTTTTGTATAAATGTACAGAGAACCTTCACGGCGCGCATAACGGAGATAAAACACCTCAATTACTGGGAGCGCTTGAGGTTCCTAAACCTGTACTCCCTGGAACGCAGGAGGGAGAGATACACGATTATATACACCTGGAAAATCCTAGAGGGACTAGTACCGAACTTGCACACGAAAATCACTCACAACGAAAGCAAAAGACTCGGCAGACGATGCAACATCCCCCCAATGAAAAGCAGGGGTGTCACTAGCACGTTAAGAGACAACACAAGTGTCAGGGGCCCGAGACTGTTCAACTGCCTCCCAGTATATATAAGGGGGATTACCAATAGACCCCTGGCTGTCTTCATATCCATCCTGTGGACGGTAGTGGCTAGTTTATTGTGTACTCCATATCCATCCTGTGGACGGTAGTGGCTAGTTTATTGGCACTGGACAAGCACCTAAAGTCGGTACCTGACCAGCCGGGCTGTGGCTCGTACGTTGGATTGCGTGCAGCCAGCAGTAACAGCCTGGTTGATCAGGCTCTGATCCACCAGTAGGCCTGGTCACAGACCGGGCCGCGGGGGCGTTGATCCCCGGAACTCTCTCCAGGTATACTCCAGGTAATACCATTGTGAAGACTAGCTGCAGCATATGCAGGACGAGCGTGGATCAGCCACTGTGGACACTTCAAGAAGACAGGAAAGACTCATCAGTCCGGTTCAATTCGAGCCTCATGAGGATGGGAATATATCCTGGCTGGACCCAGATAACCACAAGAAGTCATGTTGCGGCCTTCCCATGAATCACTGGCTCCAAACTGTGAATGTAGTCATCCATTCCACGCCAGAGTTTGTGTGGTCACCCCAGAGTGCACAAATGTAGCCTCTTTCGAGCCCCAGAAACGGGTCATCAATACCCATCAAGACAGCATTATAAATAAGTTTATTCAGGTACAGGTACACAAAAGTAGTTACATAAATTATCATACATAGCAGCACATGTGTAGATTACTATGATAACCCAAAAAGTCGGACAAAGTGGCATATTTACATTGGGGTCGAATATAACAACAACGGGACAGACCTTTGTGCATGCACTGGACAGGCACCTAAAGTCAGTACCTGACCAACCGGGCTGTGGTTCGTACGTCAACTTCCGTGCGGCCAGCGTAACAGCCTGGTTGATCAGACCCTGATCCACTATGAGGCCTGATCTCAGACTGGCCCGCGGGGGCGTTGACCCCCGAAACCCTCTCCAGGTAAACTCCAGGTATGCATTGTTTCCATGACTTCTTGCCGATCTAAGCCTTTACCAGAATTTAATATTTGTTAGTTTAGGTTAGAACAGTGAAGTATAAATTAACTTGCACTTAGTTAACTGGAAATAGTAAAACAACACAAACAGAAGGGTTTATTTTGTTAGTACAGGGTCTTAGAGCGTTGGCATCCGAACGCATATTGTTTACATTGGAGGATGAGAGCAGGATGGTCAGTGATCTGAGGCAGGGAATAAGGTGTGAGGCGGCCCTGTAAGGGTGTATCAAGCAAGTCTAATGTTCAAGCGAGTGTTTGGGAGTAACACTACCAGGTGAAGAGGAAGTAATAAGACTGGATCGTTGTTGCCACTTTCAATCAACGACGAGAAGTTTTGAATCCCATAATGGTAGATGTTTCCGGGAATCATCCTCTATCACACAGCTTGATGGTTTTCCCGTTATACTCCGTTATTCGTTTTCTATCATACTCCACACAGGATGGTTTCTTATCATAGTCCGTTACACAGGATGGTTTTCCTCTATTATACACCGTCATGTAGAAGACTTTTTCTGTCAAATTGTCATACAGGGTGATTTTCCTCTCATATTCTATCACAAAGAATGATTTCCATGTCACACTCTATCAGACACCCGTACTTCATCCTGTCATCCATCCAAGAGGCTAACAACTTAAATATTCTGTATTTCTTTTTTATTTTCTACGTAAGTCGCCGAATATACCTTACCTACCCTCATACCGTTTTCAGTTTTCTTTATTACATATTGTTTCGGCATGTTAACACAATGTCGTAACTGCCTTATTAAAAACTCGTAATTCACACCGCTAAAAAACATTATACTACACATTGATACAAAACATTATACTACACACTGATATAAAACATTATACTACACACTGATATAAAACATTATACTACACACTGATACAAAACATCATACTACATACACTGATACAAAACATTATACTACACACTGATATAAAACATTATACTACACACTGATATAAAACATTATACTACACACTGATACAAAACATTATACTACACACTGATACAAAACATTATACTACACACTGATACAAAACATTATACTACACACTGATACAAAACATTATACTACACATTGATACAAACATTATACTACACACTGATACAAAACATTATACTACACATTGATACAAACATTATACTACACACTGATACAAAACATTATACTACACACTGATACAAAACATTACACACTGATACAAAACATCATACTACATACACTGATACAAAACATTATACTACACACTGATACAAAACATTATACTACACATTGATACAAAACATCATACTACATACACTGATACAAAACATTATACTACACACTGATACAAAACGTTATACTACACATTGATACAAAACATTATACTACACACTGATACAAAACATTATACTACAC
>NC_069445.1:34115149-34142649 GCF_026875155.1 Cherax quadricarinatus | reverse complement strand
ATCAGTAAGCAACACTGGTGTAGAGTTGCTGGGTATCAATAAGCAACACTGGTGTACTGTTGCTGGGTATCAGTAAGCAACACTGGTGTACTGTTGCTGGGTATCAGTAAGAAACACTGGTGTACTGTTGCTGGGTATCAGCAAGCAACACTGGTGTACTGTTCTTGGGTATCAGTAAGCAACACTGGTGCACTGTTGCTGGGTACCAGTAAGCAACACTGGTGTACTGTTGCTGGGTATCAGTAAGCAACATTGGTGTACTGTTGCTGGGTATCAGTAAGCAACACTGGTGTACTGTTCCTGGGTATCAGTAAGCAACGCTGGTGTACTGTTTCTGGGTATCAGTAAGCAACGCTGGTGTACTGTTGCTGGACATCAGTAAGTAACGCTGGTGTACTGTTGCTGGACATCAGTAAGCAACACTGGTGTACTGTTGCTGGACATCAGTAAGCAACACTGGTGTATTGTTGCTGGGTACCAGTAAGCAACACTGGTGTACTGTTGCTGGGTATCAGTAAGCAACATTGGTGTACTGTTGCTGGGTATCAGTAAGCAACACTGGTGTACTGTTGCTGGGTATCAGTAAGCAACACTGGTGTACTGTTGCTGGGTATCAGTAAGCAACGCTGGTGTACTGTTGCTGGGTATCAGTAAGCAACGCTGGTGTACTGTTGCTGGACATCAGTAAGTAACGCTGGTGTATTGTCGCTGGGTATCAGTAAGCAACACTGGTGTACTGTTGCTGGACATCAGTAACATTGGTGTACTGTTGCTGGACATCAGTAAGCAACACTGGTGTACTGTTGATGGATATCAGTAAGCAACACTGGTGTACTGTTGCTGGATATCAGTAAGCAACACTGGTGTACTACTGTTGCTGCCATGTGGGGTTCGAAACATGGATTGGGTAAAGGATACTCACATAGGCAATAATGGAGTATAATTAAAACGGAATATATGGGAAGCGCCCAGTCTGACCTACGTCTCCGCTCCCTATCTTTAGACGGACTCACGAGATGGTTCCTAGGGTGAGCGGGTTCAAAACATGCTAAGGTCAGCTGTAACGGTGAATAACAAGTGATTCACACAGACGGTTGGTAGTGAGTCACTGCTGATACGGTAACTGGTTACTGGTATGGTACTACTGAGATTGCTGGGTATCAGTAAGCAACACTGCTGTTCTGTTGCTGGACATCAGTAAGCAACGCTGGTGTACTGTTGCTGGGTATCAGTAAGCAACACTGCTGTACTGCTGCTGGACATCAGTAAGCAACGCTGGTGTACTGTTGCTGGGTATCAGTAAGCAACACTCCTGTACTGTTGTTGGACATCAGTAAGAAACACTGGTGTACCGTTGCTGGACATCAGTAAGCATCACTGGTGTACTGTTGCTGGACATAAGTAAACAACGCTGGTGTACTGTTGCTGGACATCAGTAAGCAACGCTTGTGTACTGTTGCTTGGTATCAGTAAGCAACACTTGTGTACTGTTGCTGGGAATCAGTAAGCAACACAGGTGTACTGTTCCTGGGTATCAGTAAGCAACCCTGGTGTACTGTTGCTGGGTATCAGTAAGCAATGCTGGTGTACTGTTGCTGGACATCAGTAAGTAACGCAGGTGTACTGTCGCTGGGTATCAGTAAGCAACACTGGTGTACTGTTGCTGGACATCAGTTACACTGGTGTACCGTTGCTGGACATCAGTAAGCAACACTGGTGTACTGTTGCTGGATATCAGTAAGCAACACTGGTGTACTGTTCCTGGGTATCAGTAAGCAACGCTGGTGTACAGTTGCTGGGTATCAGTAAGCAACGCTGGTGTACTGTTCCTGGACATCAGTAAGTAACGCTGGTGTACTGTCGCTGGGTATCGGTAAGCAACACTGGTGTACTGTTGCTGGACATCAGTCAGTAACACTGGTGTACTGTTGCTGGACATCAGTAAGCAACACTGGTGTACTGTTGCTGGATATCAGTAAGCAACACTGGTGTACTGTTGCTGGATATCAGTAAGCAACACTGGTGTACTGTTGCTGGATATCAGTAAGCAATACTGGTGTACTGTTGCTGGATATCAGTAAGCAACACTGGTGTACTACTGTTGCTGCCATGTGGGGTTCGAAACATGGATTGGGTAAAGGATACTCACATAGGCAATAATGGAGTATAAGTAAAACGGAATATATGGGAAGTGCCCAGCCTGACCTACGTCTCCGCTCCCTATCTTTAGACCGACTCACGAGATGGTTCCTAGGGGTGAGCGGGTTCAAAACATGCTAAGGTCAGCTGTAACGGTGAATAACAAGTGATTCACACAGACGGTTGGTAGTGAGTCACTGCTGATACGGTAACTAGTTACTGGTATGGTACTACTGAGATTGCTGGGTATCAGTAAGCAACACTGCTGTTCTGTTGCTGGACATCAATTCAATTCAATTCAAAGTTTATTCTCTATAAGGATTACAATGCTGAGTTTACAGAAATTTGGTTATTGTTTGGTTTACATGTAGTAAAATTGTGATTACAGTGTACCACTAGAACGCTTAGCATGGCTAGGCATTTCGGGCATACTTAGTTTTATTCTTAATTGTAAAATATTACAAATTATGAGGTAAGTTGGTATTATGGCTAAGTGACTAAATACTAGTTTGTGAGTTTAGCAATGTGAATGCTTTTGTTTTGGCACAGTACATAGTTTCAGTATTGGAGTATCACAGGATTCATTATTTTAAGATTGAGATTAATATTTCTGTTTATGGTCAAATGAGTGAGTGAGTGTAAGTGTGAACCACCAGGTGGTATTCGTGTAGTTAGTTGATGGGTGTATCAGGGAGATAAGATGTTTTCTAATGGTAGTTTTGAAGGTGATGAATGTGTCTGCAGTTCTAGAGTTCTCAGGTAGGGTATTCCAGATTTTAGGGCCTTTGACATACATTGAATTTTTGTAAAGGTTTAGTCGGACACGGGGAATGTCGTAGAGATGTTTGTGTCTGGTGTTATGCCTGTGGGTTCTGTCACAACTATCAAGAAAGCGTTTTAGGTCAAGGTTGATATTAGAGTTTAAGGCCCTGTAGATGTAGATTGCACAGTAGTAAGTGTGGATGTACTGAACTGGGAGTAAGTTTAGATCTATGAAGAGTGGGGGTGTGTGTTGCCAGGGATGGGATTTAGTGATTATTCTTACTGCAGCTTTTTGTTGGGTTATTATTGGCTTTAGGTGTGTTGCTGCAGTTGATCCCCAAGCACAAATAGCATAGGTGAGGTATGGATATATAAGTGAGTGGTATAGTGTGAGAAGGGCATTTTGCGGTACGTAGTATCGTATCTTGGAGAGGATCCCAACCGTTTTGGATACTTTTTTGGCTATATGCTGGATATGGGTGCTGAAATTCAGGTTGTTGTCAAGGTATAAGCCTAGGAATTTTCCCCCATTATTTCTGGTAATTAGAGTGTTGTCAATCTTAATGTTAATTTGTGCATCTCCTGCTCTGCTACCAAACATAATATAGTAGGTTTTGTCAGTGTTAAGCGTAAGTTAATTGGCTGTCATCCAAGTCGATATTTTAATCAGCTCCTCATTCACAATGGTGTTGAGGGTGGCAAGATTAGGGTGAGATTTGACATAAGTCGTGTCATCAGCAAAGAGAATGGGTTTCAGGTGTTGGGATACGTTTGGAAGGTCATGATGTATATGAGGAAGAGCAGGGGACCAAGGACATTTCCCTGCGGAACTCCAGTATCAAGTGGCCGTGTTGCTGATGCTGTGTCTTTAATGGTGACGTACTGATACCTATTAGTAATGTAAGATTTGAAATAAGCAAGCGCATGGCCTCTTATACCGTAGTGATCAAGTTTGTGGAGTAGGATGTCGTGGTCTACTGTGTCAAAAGCTTTTCTTAGGTCAATAAAAATTCCTAGTGGATATTCCTTATTTTCCAATGTTGTGTAAAGCAGATCTAGCATTTTTATGATTGCATCATTAGTGCTTTTATTTTTCCTGAATCCAAACTGGCAGGGGTTGAGTATGTTTTGAGCCGTTATAAATGAATACAGTCTCCTGTGCACGAGTTTCTCAAAGATTTTGGATAGCAATGGTAAGTTAGATATTGGCCTATAGTTGTTTAAGTCTGTAGGGTCACCACCTTTATGTATTGGTGTAACCCTTGCCATCTTGAGTAGTTTCGGGAAGGTGCTAGTCTCTATTGACTTGTTAAAAAGTAATGAAATAGCATGCGAAAGGACATGGGCCGCTCGCTTGTACAGTAATGGTGGGACATGAGACAGATTCCCCGAGTTATTTTTAAGGGACTTTATGATCTCAATGACTTCCATGGGCTCAGTTGGTGCAAGATAGAAGGAATTAGGGAAATTTCCATCTAGGTAGTCCCCGGCATGGGCATTGGTATGTGGGATTTTACTGGCGAGATTAGATCCTATGTTTGAGAAGAAGTCGTTTATCTTGTTAGCTGTGTCAGTGGGATGTAGTGGTGTTTCATTAGGTTTAGTTAGGACAATATTCAGTAAGCAATGCTGGTGTACTGTTGCTGGGTATCAGTAAGCAACACTCCTGTACTGTTGTTGGACATCAGTAAGCAACACTGGTGTACCGTTGCTGGACATCAGTAAGCAACACTGGTGTACTGTTGCTGGACATAAGTAAACAACGCTGGTGTACTGTTGCTGGACATCAGTAAGCAACGCTAGTGTACTGTTGCTGGGGTATCAGTAAGCAACACTAGTGTACTGTTGCATGGTATCAGTAAGCAACACTTGTGTACTGTTGCTGGGTATCAGTAAGCAACACTGGTGTACTGTTCCTGGGTAACAGTAAGCAACGCTGGTGTACTCTTGCTGGGTATCAGTAAGCAATGCTGGTGTACTGTTGCTGGACATCAGTAAGTAACGCTGGTGTACTGTCGCTGGGTATCAGTAAGCAACACTGATGTACTGTTGCTGGACATCAGTAAGTAACACTGGTGTACTGTTGCTGGACATCAGTAAGCAACACTGGTATACTGTTGCTGGATATCAGTAAGCAACACTGGTGTACTGTTCCTGGGTATCAGTAAGCAACGCTGGTGTACAGTTGCTGGGTATCAGTAAGCAACGCTGGTGTACTGTTGCTGGACATCAGTAAGTAACGCTGGTGTACTGTTGCTGGGCATCAGTAAGCAACACTGGTGTACTGTTGCTGGGCATCAATAAGCAACGTTGGTGTACTGTTGCTGGGACATCAGTAAGCAATGCTGGTGTACTGTTGCTGGGTATCAGTAAGCAACACTGGTATACTGCTGCTGGGTATAGTAAGCAACGCTGGTGTACTGTTGCTGGCCATCAGTAAACAACACTGGTGTACTGTTGCTGGGGCATCAGTAAGCAACACTGGTGTACTGTTGCTGGGGCATAAGTACGCAACACTGGTGTACTGTTGCTGGGTATAGTAAGCAACGCTGGTGCACTGTTGCTGGGCAGCAGTAAGCAACGCTGGTGTACTGTTGCTGGGTATAGTAAGCAACGCTGCTGTACTATTGCTGGGCATCAGTAAGCAACGTTTTTGTACTGTTGCTGGGTATAGTAAGCAACGCTGCTGTACTGTTGCTTGGGCATCAGTAAGCAATTCTGATGTACTGTTGCTGGGTATAGTAAGCAACGCTGGTGTACTGTTGCTGGGTATAGTAAGCAACGCTGGTGTACTGTTGCTGGGTATCAGTAAGCAACGCTGGTGTACTGTTGCTGGGTATACAAGCAACGCTGGTGTGCTGTTGCTGGGTATCAGTAAGCAACGCTGGTGTACTGTTGCTGGGTATCAGTAAGCAACACTGGTATACTGCTGCTGGGTATAGTAAGCAACGCTGGTGTACTGTTGCTGGGTATAGTAAGCAACGCTGGTGTACTGTTACTGGGCATCAGTAAGCAACGCTGGTGTACTGTTGCTTGTCATCAGTAAGCAACGCTGGTGTACTGTTGCTGGGAAATTAGTAAGCAACGCTGGTGTACTGTTGCTGGGTATAGTAAGCAACGCTGCTGTACTGTTGTTTGGGCATCAGTAAGCAACGCTGGTGTACTGTTGCTGGGTATAGTAAGCAACGCTGGTGTACTGTTGCTGGGTATAGTAAGCAACGCTGGTGTACTGTTGCTGGGTATCAGTAAGCAACGCTGGTGTACTGTTGCTGGTTATAGTAAGCAACGCGGGTGAAACTTTTTGCTGGGAAATCAGTAAGCAACGCTGGTGTACTGTTGTGGGGTATAGTAAGCAATGCTGGTGTACTGTTGCTGGGTATCAGTAAGCAACACTCGTATACTGTTGCTGGGGTATCTGTAAGCAACGCTGGTGTATTGTTGCTGGACGTCAGTAAGCAACGCTGGTGTACCGTTGCTGGGGTATCAGTAAGCAACGCTGGTGTACTGTTGCTGGGGTATCAGTAAGCAACGCTGGTGTACTGTTGTTGAGCACCACTAAGCAATATTGGTGTACTGTTGCTGGGCATCAGTAATCAATACTGGTGTACTGTTGTTGGGCCTCATTAAGCAATACCTTTGTACTGTTGCTGGGCATCAGTAAGCAATATTGGGTATAACAGTTAGTTTAAAATGTTTATTATGCACCCTATACCCATCCTGTGGGCGGTTATCAAAAGATTACAGAGGTACACAATGGGTCCAGGAACTGGACTCCAAAGTTCTGATAGCTGAACAAGGTACCAAGGTAATGAACTCAAGTTACAAAGGCAATGAATCGTGTATTACCTGGAGTTTACCTGGAGAGAGTTCCGGGGGTCAACGCCCCCGCGGCCCGGTCTGTGACCAGCCCTCCTGGTGGATCAGAGCCTGATCCACCAGGCTGTTACTGCTGGCTGCACGCAATCCAACGTACGAGCCACAGCCCGGCTGGTCAGGTACCGACTTTAGGTGCTTGTCCAGTGGCAGCTTGAAGGCTGCCAGAGGTCTGTTGGTAATCCCCCTTATGTATGCTGGGAGGCAGTTGAACAGTCTCGGGCCCCTGACACTTATTGTATGGTCTCTTAACGTGCTAGTGACACCCCTGCTTTTCATTGGGGGGATGGTGCATCGTCTGCCAACTCTTTAGCTTTCGTGGTGAGTGATTTTCGTGTGCAAGTTCGGTACTAGTCCCTCTAGGATTTTCCAGGTGTATATAATCATGTATCTCTCCCGCCTGCATTCCAGGGAATACAGGTTCAGGAACCTCAAGCACTCCCAATAATTGAGGTGTTTTATCTCAGTTATGCGCACCGTGAAGGTTCTCTGTACATTTTCTAGGTCAGCAATTTCACCTGCCTTGAAAGGTGCTGTTAGTGTGCAGCAATATTCCAGCCTAGATAGAACAAGTGACCTGAAGAGTGTCCCTCATGGGGTTGGCCTCCCTAGTTTTGAAGGTTCTCATTAATCCATCCTGTCATTTTTCTAGCAGCTGCGATTGATACAATGTTATGGTCCTTGAAGGTGAGATCCTCTGACATGATCACTCCCAGGTCTTTGACGTTGGTGTTTCGCTCAATTTTGTGGCCAGAATTTGTTTTGTACTCTGATGAAGATTTAATTTCCTCGTGTTTACCATTATCTGAGTAATTGAAATTTCTCATCATTGAACTTCATATTGTTTTCTGCAGCCCACTGAAAGATTTGGTTGATGTTCGCCTGGAGCCTTGCAGTGTTTGCAATGGAAGACACTGTCATGCAGATTCGGGTGTCATCTGCAAAGGAATACACGGTGCTGTGGCTGACATCCTTGTCTATGTCAGAAATGAGGATGAGGAACAAGATGGGAGCGAGTACAGTGCCTTGTGGAACAGAGCTTTTCACCGTAGCTGCCTCGGACTTTACTCTGTTGATTACTACTCTTTGTGTTCTGTTTGTGAGGAAATTATAGATCTATCGACCAACTTTTCCTGTTATTCCTTTAGCAGGCATTTTGTGCGCTATTACGCCATGGCACACTTGTCGAAGGGTTTTGCAAAGTCTGTAATATATTACATCTGCATTCTTTTTGACTTCTAGTGCATCTAGGACCTTGTCGTAGTGATCCAATAGTTGAGACAGACAGGAGCGACCTGTTCTAAACCCATGTTGCCCTGGGTTGTGTAACTGATGGGTTTCTAGATGGGTGGCGATCTTGCTTCTTAGGACCCTTTCAAAGATTTTTATGATATGGGATGTTAGTGCTATCGGTCTGTAGTTCTTTGCTGTTGCTTTACTGCCCCCTTTGTGGAGTGGGCTATGTCTGTTGTTTTTAGTAACTGTGGGACGACCCCCGTGTCCATGCTCCCTCTCCATAGGATGGAAAAGGCTCGTGATAGGGGCTTCTTGCAGTTCTTGATGAACACGGAGTTCCATGAGTCTGGGCCTGGGGCAGAGTGCATGGGCATGTCATTTATCGCCTGTTCGAAGTCATTTGGCGTCAGGATAACATCAGATAGGCTTGTGTTAACCAAATTCTGTGGCTCTCTCATAAAAAATTCATTTTGATCTTTGACTCTCAGTCTGGTTAGCGGCTTGCTAAAAACTGAGTCATATTGGGACTTTAGTAGCTCACTCATTTCCTTGCTGTCATCTGTGTAGGACCCATCTTGTTTAAGTAGGGGCCCAATACTGGACGTTGTTCTCGACTTTGATTTGGTATAGGAAAAGAAATACTTTGGATTTCTTTGGATTTCATTTATGGCTTTTAGTTCTTCCTGCGATTCCTGACTCCTATAAGATTCCTTTAGCTTAAGTTCGATGCTTGCTATTTCTCTGACCAGTGACTCCCTACGCATTTCAGATATATTGGCCTCTTTTAGCCGCTCTGTTATTCTTTTCCGTCGCCTGTAAAGGGAGCGCCTGTCTCTTTCTATTTTACATCTACTCCTCCTTTTTCTTAGAGGAATAAGCCTTGTGCATACATCAAGTGCCACCGAGTTAATCTGTTCTAGGCATAAGTTGGGGTCTGTGTTGCTTAGTCTATCTTCCCAGCTTATATCGGTTAGGACTTGGTTTACTTGGTCCCACTTTACGTTTTTATTGAAGTTGAATTTGGTGAATGCTCCCTCGGGACTAATCTCATTATGTCGGTCTGGGGCTCCGCGCATACATGTCTGGGTATATTGTTTTTGATATGGTGACATTTCGTATCAGATCATCATTGTTGCTGAAGATGAGGTCTAGTGTATTCTCCAGTCTAGTAGGCTCTATTATTTTCTGGTTTAAATTGAATTTTGTGCAGAGATTTAAAAGCTCGTGTGTGTGTGTGAGTTCTCGTTAGAGCTGCCTCCTGGTGTTATTACTGCAACAACATTATTTGCTATATTCCTCCATTTTAGGTGCCTTAAGTTGAAATCCCCCAGGAGCAAGATGTTGGGGGCAGGAGCTCTCAGATTTTCCAGACAGTGGTCAATTTTTAACAGCTATTCCTGGAATTGCTGGGACGTTGCATCCGGAGGCTTGTAGACTACCACAATGACTAGGTTTTGGTTCTCGATCTTTACTGCTAAAACTTCCACTACATCGTTTGAGGCATTAAGTAGTTCTGTGCAAACAAGTGACTCTGCGATGTACAGGCCAACCCCCCCCCTTTTTTTTTGCCTGTTCACTCTGTCGCATCTGTACAGGTTGTAACCTGGGATCCATATTTCGTTGTCCAAGTGATCCTTTATGTGGGTCTCTGTGAAAGCCGCGAACATTGCATTTGCCTCTGCAAGCAGTCCACGGATGAAAGGTATTTTGTTGTTTGTTGCTGGCTTTAGACCCTGTACATTTGCAAAGAAGAATGTCATCGGACTGGTGGTATTGTTGGTACTGGGGGGGGATTTTTTTTCCGGCATTAGTATCTGTATCTGTTGGTTTGGAGTGGAGGCCATTGACTGTGAGCAACAGCTGAGAATGCATGACAAAAGTAGTTACTGGAAAGTGTTCAACTCTGGTGTACTGTCTGCCAAGCCTCTTGCGTGTTTGGAAGCATGGCTAAACATTTCGCTGTACCTTGGAATCGAACCCAGGACCATGCGATTGTGAGACGAATGCTCTTGCCAGAGAGGAAGTGTATAAGCACCGTGATAGTGGTGAGTCTGTGGTGTAGCGTGGGCGTTGCTACATGATTGCCAGTGACCACGTTACGCCTCATGCTTCCTCCCACACAACTCTCCTCTCATACACCGTAAGTACTCTCACACACTATAGCGATTTATAATGGAAAAGAGTTTTTGATATTCCACTAATCATTGTTGTTAGTTTGTTAAGTTTATGGCCTGCCGACTACACGATAGCTATTAAGATGCACCCAGTCTCTGATATTAGTGTCAAAGAGAATTCAATCCCTAACATAGGGAGGGACTGAAGTAAGCTCATGGTTTATTTTTGTTTTGCTTGCAAGATTTACAATGTGGTTCCGCATAGACACTTTGATATCCATCTCATCCAGGGGTTCCATTCGTTCTTAACACTGATCCTGAATTACCATCTCAGGTGCTAAAGTAGAATAAGTTCACAACTTTGCCATTATATTCCAAAACTACCTTAGCTCATTATTTTACATTTGTTAAATAATTCAGGTGCTATTTTTTAGCTTAAGACTATTTACTTTGTTTTATACTTAATTCTAACTATAGATTCACTACAAATCTTATGATTACAAGCATTGATCCTGATACCAACCTCTTATTTAATGACTTAAATGATTCAAACAGTTACTGTAATTACTACACTGCAGAACAATCAAAGGCACTTCTCAGTGCTAACAACAACATAACTATCTTTAAAACTACAATATCAGATCTTTAAGCAAGCATTACGATGACCTCATAGCATTACTAAATTCCTTACATGCCAATATGTCCATCATTACACTAACTGAAACCTGGCTAAAGCCTGATAGTACAGATGTCTATGCCATTCCTGGTTACACAGCCATACACAACTGTAGGCCAGACCAACAAGGGGGTGGCACAGCCATATACTACTCAGACCAACTAGAATGTATCACTAATACTTGCACAAGGGATGAACATGGGGAATATATAATAGCCAAATTCAAATCCAAATACCTACAAAAACCTCTCACATTGATAAACATTTACAGAGTTCCACAGTCAAACATTAGCCAATTTAGTCAAAACCTAGAAGTATGATAACTGATGCACGCATGAACAAAGATCACTTACTACTCTCAGGTGACTTCAATATAAATCTCCTGCAAGACCAGGACCCACACGTTACTGAATTCACAAACACAATGAGTAACTGTATGTTGCTACCAACAGTAACAAAACCTACAAGAGTTACAGAGACTAGTGTTTCCCTACTTGACCACATCTGGACCAACACCATATCCCCTTTAAAATCAGGCATAATTACAGATAATACCACAGACCACTACCCTACTTTTCTCATAACAACTCTTGGTAAATTACCCCAAGACACTACTAAAGTCACCTTCAGACTTCACAATGAGGCAGCCATTAATAACTTCACAACAGCAGTAGCAAACATTGACTGGCACACTGAGCTAGAAATCTATACAGATATTGACGAATGTATTAATAATTTTCTAAAAAAGACCCAATACCTCTATAACAAGCACTGCCCTAAAAAACTAAACAGATGACAGCTAAGAGACTGAACAGTCCCTGGTTAACACCCAGCATTCTCAAATCCATAAATACAAAACACCAATATGAAAAACAGTACAGAATGGGTCACATAACCAGAGACCAAACAAAACGTTACTCGTCAATCCTAACCAGCCTGATAAGAAGGGCAAAAAAACTGTATTATGAGAACAGATTATCCAACTTACGAGGTGATATAAAAAAGACCTGGAAAACCCTATCAGAAATTCTAGGAACAAAAAAGATATCACGAAATAGCGAAATAAAATTAGCAAAATCAGATGAACCCCAACTCCCACCAACAGAAACAGCAAACAGACTCAATGACTTCTTCTCCACTATAGGACAAAACCTTGCCAATAAAATCCCAAGCTCAGATACCCCACCAAATGACTACCTCACTGGCAACTACCCGAACACACTGTTCCTAGCTCCGACTAACCCATACGAATCTCCCTTATTATCAACACGCTAAAAAACAAGGCAGGAGATTTAAATACCTTACCACCCTTTATATACAATAAGTGTCACAAGTGCTATCACCAATCATTGCAACACTCTTTAACAAATCCATTGAATCCTCCACCTTCCCCACAGTACTCAAAATAGCAAGGGTCACCCCGATCCACAAAGGAGGAGACCAAACAGAGTTGAATAACTATAGGCCAATATCCAACTTACACCCTCTCTCAAAAATCTTCGAAAAATTAATTCATAAACGAATCTACTCCTACCTTATCTCCCAAAACATACTCAACCCCTGCCAATTTGGATTCAGGCCAAATAAAAATACTAATGATGCTATTATACACATGCTAGAACATATATACACTGCAATAGAGAAAAAAGAAGTCCCACTGGGGATCTTCATTGACTTACGTAAAGCTTTTGATACAGTTAACCATGACTTGCTCCACTTAAAATTGTCACACTATGGTATAAGAGGGCACTCCCTCAACTACCTCAAGTCATACCTCAGCAACAGAAGCCAATATGTGTATGCAAATGGGGCAAACTCTTCTGCACAACCAATTACAGTTGGTGTCCCACAGGGAAGTGTCCTTGGCCCTCTTCTCTTTCTCCTATACATAAATGACCTACCAAATGCTTCGCAATTACTCAAACCCACACTATTTGCAGATGACACTACATACGTCTTCTCCCACCCGAGCCCAGTCACGCTAGCCAATACTGTAAATACAGAATTACAGAAAATATCTACCTGGATGAGGACTAACAAACTTACACTAAACATTGACAAAACCTACTTCATTCAGTTTGGTAACAGAGCTACAGATGTCCCTCTTAACATAATGATAAACGGATCACCTATCACAAAGCTAACAGAGGGAAAATTCTTAGGAATCCACCTTGATAATAGACTCAAATTTCATACACATATACAACAAATTTCTAAGAAAATTTCCAAGACTGTAGGCATACTATCGAAGATACGGTACTATGCTCCACAGTCAGCCCTCCTGGCCCTATATCACTCTCTTATTTACCCCTATCTCACCTATGGAATTTGTGCATGGGGCTCAACAACAAGTAACCATCTCAGACCACTAATTACCCAACAAAAGGCTGCAGTTAGAATGATAACAAATTCTCACTATAGGCAGCACACTCCACCAATATTCAATACACTAAACCTATTCACCATACAAAACATTCATACTTATTACTGCACCTATTACATACATAGAACACTTAACTCTGATATTAACCCTCCCCTCAAACATCTCCTTGCCAACCTCAACAGAACACATGACCATAACACAAGGCACAGATCACTCTTTGATGTTCCTCGTGTCCATCTCACACTATGCAAAAACTCAATGCACATAAAAGGCCCTAAAATCTGGAACTCATTACCTGTAAATATAAAAGAAACACTACCTGTTTATAAATTCAAGTCTCTTCTCAAAGATCACTTACTCACCCAAAACCAAATAAATACTGAATAACTGAACCTTATAAATTGTATATCTTAAATGTTCTCACAATTATATCACATAAATGTTAAACCTAAAACCCAATCTAACTTTATTATTTTTTAAATACACTACCTAACAGAATACTCCATTCTACTGAATGTACAACAATGCATACAACCATATGACCTGTCTTTGTAATACTCACTTGTGCTTTATAGTAATCTGTTTACATTAAAGTTTTATCACCGATGTCATCATTGCTTAGTTCATCTTAAGTTAATTTTAAGCCAGCCCGTAATGCTATGCATAGTATAAGTGGCTTTGGCATACTGCTCTTTTCTGTATTTTTTGTACCTCTGTATGTGTGCACAAATTTTTAAATAAATAAATAAATAAATAAATGGTAAGTAAGTTTATTCAGGTATACACAAATACAGTTACATAGATTATCATACATAGCAGGATATGTGTAAAGAACCTAGGATAACCCAAAAAAGTTAGACAGAGTGACTTATTTCCACTGGGGTGCCTAGAGATCATCATATGTGTATTCTCAGAAGCAACGGTAACCTGATATAGGTGTAAGATGATGTATATCCTGCTCTTTTTCTGTACAATATTAAATAAAATATTTGACATAAATAATGAAAAGGTAACCATTAGTGATATTCGTAATAATGGTAGAATTACCGACTAAATGCTAAGTAGCTGGACACAGATGCAACTAATGTAACATTTTACTGAGGCAACGTTTCGCTCTCCAGGAGCTTTGTCAAGCCATAACGAAAAAATAAGACAATAAACTGTCACATTAGTTGCATCTGTGTAAATCTAGCAAACATTAATGATGTTGTACAGAGTATGAGAAAATGTTGTGATGATGACACCTTGTGTCAAATACTCGTACATGAAGACTATCATAGATATACTTCAGCGGCGTTATCATTATTAATTTATTTATTAATTATTTGGACATGATACATAGTTGTACAAAAGAAATACAGTGGTTGAGTGTACATTCCAACAGTCCCTTGTATGCAGAGCATTGTGGGCAGGCTTAAAATTAACTTAAGATTAACTAAGCATTGGTATATTCAGTGGTAAAAATACAGTAAACAAATTACAACATGAAGTACAAATGAGTATTTCAAATATGAGGCACATAAAAGGCCCTAAAATCTGGAATTCATTACCTGTAAATATAAAAGAAACACTACCTGTTTATAAATTCAAGTCTCTTCTCAAAGATCACTTACTCACCCAAAACCAAATAAATACTGAATAACTGAACCTTATAAATTGTATATCTTAAATGTTTCTCACAATTATATCACATAAATGTTAAACCTAAAACCGAATCTAACTTTATTATTTTTTAAATACACTACCTAACAGAATCCTTCATATGACTGAATGCAACCACATGACCTGTCTTTGTAATACTCACTTGTGCTTTATAGTAATCTGTTTACATTAATGTTTTATCACTGATTTCATCATTGCTTAGTTAATCTTAAGTTAATTTTAAGCCAGCCCGTAATGCTATGCATAGTATAAGTGGCTTTGGCATGCTGCTCTTATCTGTATTTTTTGTACCTCTGTATGTGTGCTCAAATTGGAAATAAATAAATAAATAAAATAAATAGTTGTACAAATTTGTAGCAAATTTATATAATCTTGTCAAATCGAATAAAATCAATGATTTGTAGTGCAGAAACAGGTCATACGGTCATTTCATATTTGTTATTCATCAATAACATAATGGGAAGGGCAGTGTGGCCACTCTCAGGAGAACGACAACACCCTGAGCGCTTGTTTGCAAAAAAAAAAAAAAAAAAAAACTAAACTGACAGATTCTGACATGGAAAAAAATGTGGATTTATATTAAGTATATGAATACTGTGGAAACTTTTGAATTTTCCTACATTCAGCATGTGTAAATTTGAATTATATAATAACTGTGTATTAAAATGTGATGCTGATTTGACCCTTCGAGAAATTTTGATTGAGGGGGAGGCGGAAGAGCCCGGGAGTGATGCCGCGGGAGGAAGTCATTGGTAATTTACGAGCACTGGTTGTCGAAGAAAATTCTGCAGTGTAATCAGGTGTCATCAAAGTTCACTTGGTGTATATTAAACCCCAAAACCGTAATTTAGAAATTGGGTTGACACGCTCCCGCTGAAGAACTGGGATAAATAATATGGAAAACCTTTACATTCGGCAACAAGAACGAAAAAATAGAGGACACCGATTTTTCCCAGGAGCACACCTTAGCTAAGTGACGCTTACCCATAATGTACAATAGTTTTGCGTTGGCCATCATAAATTCTAGCTGTTGTGATAGCGTTAGGGTGTGTTTCCAAAAAAATAATAATTATGATCCAGTAATTAAATGGTAAGTAGTATACGAATTTCTTTTCTAATAACACCATTGTATTATATGTACTGAAGTAATAGTAATATTTTGTGTACCCAGCAGGTAAACTAAAACACACAGTCCACACAATTTTAATCTACCAGAGTAGCTGGTTTTAATATTGTAATTATTAATTTAATTCGGGTTTCTAGCTTTTTGTGAGAGTGGTTATGGAGTGGGACATCGAGGAGAGTGACAGTTTTGCGACCTACTGTGACAAGTCCCACTTACCTCACCCAAATTACTTGCACGTAATAATTCAGGTAATGCCCTGTAAACCCTCGTGCAGGTAATTGCTCACATAATAATAATTCATAAATACTTCAAAATTCTATTATTATATTTAGAGAAAGCGCTAAACCCACAAAGGTCATACAGCGCCCGGAAATGGGAAGCAAGGAGGTTTCGTTCCACGGAAAGATGGGGAAGTTCAGTTCCTTGAATTAGGAGCCCCTAGCCAGCATCAGTGAATATCACTTGAAGGGACCTTCAGAGCCCATGTACCTACTTTGGGAGACTTTTCTGTCTGTGAAAGACAGCATGGTGCTCTTACCATAGACTTTGCAGATCCTTTTAAGAACATTATTAATTGAAAAGAAGGGAGAGGTAAATTATATCAGTGGGGCAGGCCAGTGTTGAAACTACTGCACCGGGGCCCTTCATCTCACTATTCAGATAGGTCTGCCCGTTCGAATGCATCGCCATCTTGGCTAATTCAATAAGCAGCCATAGATTTTGTTAAGCTTACTCAGAAGTGAAGAGGTCTGAATCTAGTGCAGAAGATCAAAACGTACAACCATCCCATGATCATTTTGTGCAGACTGAATGGCTTCAACAAATTCCATGGATTGGGATAGTAGCTGCAGTGACTTCGGTACTAAACTGCAAACAGTAGCGCCAAAATGTATAGAAGTATCGACTATAGGGAAAATTTTACATTAATGTTTTTAATAGTCCGTCCTGTAGTAAACCTAGGTAAATTGTCTACACAAACTAATCTCCCACGGAAGCTCTGATAAATTATTCTCAATTCAAATAGGGTTTCGATTAAAAGAGTGTGAGTTTAAATTTAAAAACTATCACTTCATCAAGTAATTAAAGATTCATTATGAATTCAGGAAAGCTTGTATAATAACTGAATAAATCATAATTATTTGGGGAATACTATATCATATCGTTGTCTTTGGGAGCGATATAATTAACAAAGATTAGATACTGTTTTGAGCCCTGGGGCGTCCGGACGAGAGAAGTAGCAGTCACCATCATTTCAGACACCAAGAATTTAGCAAGTATGTCAAGCTGGAGATCCTCCTCAATAGCCTATCCAAATATCCAAAATCTGAACTGCTGGAAGAGAAGGAGTCAATGGAAAACCTTAATGCAATATACCCCTCACTGCAGCATCTACAGGTCGGTTTCAGCGAGAATATTAGCTAGGATGGCTATTCTTGAATCGGTTTAGTCATTCATCTAAATCCCTGAACAGTTTTATTTATAAGTGGGCCTTTACCAAAATACGTATATCACTAGTCCTTAACACCTTAATGATAATATTGTTTGTAGCATGACGTAAATTAGGAATTTACGTCATGCTACGTCAGTTTATCATTATTTACAGTTAACCAGCCATCATCAGCACGAGCGTTCAAATTCCAAGACAGTTAATTAACCTAGAAACAAGCTTGTTAGAAGTTAGCTATCTGGGATTATTATTATTATTATAATCAAGGGGGAAGCGCTAAACCCGTAGGATTATACAGCGCCCAGGGGAGGGGGGATGTGGAAGGCATTCAGGCTTAATTCGGGGAACTGGAGCACAGATCCAATTCCCTAAATCAAGAGCCCCTCACCAACATCAAGGAACCTTCCATGAGGGGAGCTATCTGGGAAAACCTTAGCAAGAGACAATTTCTACATCTCGGGTAAGTCTGTTCCTTGCGTTTTGTGTGATGCTGTACTGTTGGTCTTTCCTGTATTTTTAGCCAGGGAAAATAAATATACAGGAAATTTGTGGGAGCACGAGTATCACGTTAATTTGCGAAAGAAGAATCTACCTAATGTATATATTATATATATAAAATATATATAATATATATATATATATAATTATATATATATATATATATATATATATATATATATTCAAAGATTTCTACACGATTAATCAGTGTTGAACAGTCTTGAAGTTCTGGACTACAGAGGTGAACTCTTCTCCAAACTGATAGATTGAACACCTCAAAACTGTCTTTAAGACTGATGGATTGATCACATCATCTTTTCCCTTCTCTACTACTACTGTCTCCATATTTGACACCTTTGATTCGACTGAAGAAGCCTACTGTGTAGGCGAAACGTTTCGGGGAAAAAAAAATACATAACTGTTACACATGTGTCTTGTTCACGAATAATGATGCAAGTGTTTTAATTTTCGCATTTTGAACTCCCAAAGAGACAAACCACCAATCATTAAAACTTTCAGCACTCGTTCCACTTTCAACGTAAGACGTCAACGAAAATTTCATCATAGTAGCATAAAAAAATTAACTGATGGTGAACTTTCAGCAGATAAAGTCGGTTTAGAAGTATCTATCTGGCAAGTCCGACAAAACTTGGATCATGAAAAGGTTTGTTTGCAATCGTGTCCCTTACGATTTCGTGAGTCAAGCCTGCTATAAATTGCCCTCGCCCTAGAGGTCTGTTTGCAATACTATTTTATACCATTTTTTAACATACCTGTCAGACACGGGAGCACAACAGTATCTTGGTACAGAGGACACTTTCCACAACCTCGTCGCTTAACTAATAGTTAAAACTGAGAAGGGTTGGATTCCAGAGGGACCTGCTTAGCATGGACCTGTAGGATTGCTCAATACTCCTCAATTCTTGCCTTCTTGTTTCTACTAGTGAAATCTCATCCCCTGCAACGTCTTCGGATCTTCCACCTCACCTTCGACAGTATTTAAAAATTCCATTTTCAAGCTTCAGCTTCATATCATTCCAACCATGGAGCTGAACTCTTCTCCCGATGCGGGACTGACACTTCAAATACTATTTCTCCAAGGTTGAGGACTGATTACATCACTTTACCTAGCCACTATTCTTGCGTTTTACAATACATTCTTTTCTATTTTTGACTGATGAAGCCTACTGCGTAGGCGAAACATTTCAACAGATACCTAACTGCTGTCATTGTGTCTTAATCATCATAGAGATGACTGATGTTGGGTACAATTTGTTCGCAAAATTTGTGCAAATCTATATTAAACAGATTATCCATCTCATAAACCAGGTGATAGGTTGTGTCGTAAATAAGTCAGCAAGGAAATAAACTTAGCAGGGTAAGCGAGGACAAATGCAAATAAGCAGGAGTAAGAGCCAAGCACAGAGGGCACGACCAGAGACAGATGGTCTCCTAATCCTGCTCGCTACGTGGAATACGTCACTTGGCAGATTTCGTAGGCTTTCACTGATTGGCTGTTTTGAACCAGTAATAAGCACTGCGGTAGGGCGCCAGAACTGCTACTCTGAATTGCTAGTTCACTGGTCGAGAGGGCATAACACAGTAGGTGTGAGCCGCACGTCGAATAAAATGTAACATACTTGATTCGCGCCACACTGGTAATTCAACTGTTGCTCCAGTGGATGTTTTTCAAACCCACGCTGTGGCAGTACTTCTCTCTTCTGAAGAAGAGTTACTCCAACTGCTTAAGCAGGATGTTCTGGAAAAATTGAAGACTTTTGGTATCACCCCAATTGCATCTGAAAGCTATCAAGCACAACGAACTGTGTTTGTGGCCAGAATTAACAGTTTCATGAAAGAGAGCACAGTGGATGAACTTGTTGATGACTTTAATAGGGAGAATTCTGAATTTAAGGTTGTTGAAGCATATAAATTCTCTAAACGTGGCAACAACCAGGTAACATTAAAGTTAATACTTGAGACACCTGAACCAGCCAGACTAGTGTGTCAAAATGGTTTCAAATGTTTTGGCACCAGATGTACACCTGACCAAATCTCTGTTGAACGGTTTGTCAGTGTTACACAATGTTTTAAATGTTATGCATTTGGCCATACCACCAACAAATGCAGTAGCCAATCACTGATTTGCAGCATATGCTCTGGTCAACATTCTTTTAGAGATCGTCATAACAAAACTAAGCCCAAGTTTGTCCTCTGCAATGTAAAACACCATGCTGTTTCTCCTATCTGTCCTGAAAGGAAAAAGGTAATACAGAAAATTCTAGAAGCCAAGAAACTATCCAATTCTTCGAAGACCATTCCCCAGGCACCTCCAACAATGTCCCAGACTTCCTTCCCAGCTTTGCCTGGATCTAGTGGGACTCCTCAGGTCTCTTCCACCGGTTCCAATGTTTGGAATTCTATTCCTCTTGGAGTGCCCAAATCTAACCCTCACCTACAACATACACAAACGCAACCACAAGGTTCATCCTCACCTCCCATGTCTCAGGGGTCCTCAGCCGGGGATATGACGAGAGCTCAATTAATGTATATGATGGCCAAAGACATAGCAGTTGGTGATATTCAACTCTGCTCTAATATTTTCAATGATTTTGTTTAATGGCTAATGGGATCACTCCCATTACTATCCCAGATAATGTTAAGGTTATTATGGCCCAGCCCTCTCAAAACAGGAAGTATGTGCCCTACTCTACCTCTACAAATACGCCTAATTCATCCCTTGTTCAGCGATCACCCGCCTCGCATACCCAGGTTGTCAACTCCCCTCAGCCCGATGTGTCAATACCTGACCCTAACCATGCCCCAGAGATTGGTGCTTACTCTTCCGCTATTACAGCTGATCCTGTTGAACAAGAACAGAAACTTTCCCAGGGTAATTCACCTGGCCTACCAAATTTTACCTTGGAGCCTCCACAATCTCCCATTAACTCTCATGAGCCTCTGCTTCCTGAATCTGGGAATATCACACCTCAGTTTTCTAATTATGACTCTAATGCTTCTGTTAATATTACCAATTCTAGTGAGGATGGTGACACTTTTAGTACACAAGCAACTACTCAGAATTTCCCTCCTCCCTTTGACGAGTCCAGCAGGGATAGTGTGTACACCAAACATGAAATTACTTAAGAACATAAGAAAGGAGGAACACTGCAGGAGGCCTGCTGGCCCATACTAGGCAGGTCCTTTACAATTCATCCCACTAACAAAACATTTGCCCAACCCAATTTTCAATGCTACCCAAGAAATAAGCTCTGATGTGAAAGTCCCACTCAAATTCAACCCCTCCCACTCATGTACTTATCAACCTAAATTTGAAAACTACCCAAAGTCCCAGCCTCAATAACCCAACTCGGTAGACTATTCCACTCATCAACTACCCTATTTCCAAACCAATACTTTCCTATGTCCTTTCTAAATCTAAACTTATCTAATTTAAATCCATTACTGCGGGTTCTCTCTTGGAGAGACATCCTCAAGACCTTATTAATATCCCCTTTATTAATACCTATCTTCCACTTATACACTTCCATCAGGTCTCCCCTCATTCTTCGTCTTACAAGTGAATGTAAACTTAAGAGTCTTCAATCTTTCTTCATAAGGAAGATTTCTAATGCTATGTATTAATTTAGTCATCCTACGCTGAATGTTTTCTAACGAATTTATGTCCATTTCTGTAATATGGAGACCAGAAACTGAGCTGCATAATCTAGGTGAGGCCTTACTAATGATGTATAAAGCTGCAGTATGACCTCTGACTTCTGTTGCTTACACTTCTTGATATAAATCCCAGTAATCTATTTGCCTTATTACGTACGCTTAGGCATTGCTGTCTTGGTTTAAGGTTGCTGCTTACCATAACCCCCAAGTCCTTTTCGCAATCTGTATGGCTCAGTTCTACATCATTTAACTTAAAGTACTAGGGTTATGGGCACTCCCAAGCTTCAGAACCTTGCATTTATCTACATTGAACTGCATCTGCCACTTTTCTGACCAAGAGTAGAGTTTGTTTAAATCCTCCTGAAGTTCCCTAACATCTACGTTTGAATCGATTATCTTACCTATCTTTGTGTCATCGGCGAATTTGCTCATATCACTAGTAATTCCTTCATCAAGATCATTGATATATATTATAAACAACAACGGGCCCAAGACTGATCCCTGTGGAAGGGTAAAGAGAGAGGAGGGTCATTAAAAAATTATTACACAAATAGTCGCAGTGCTAGGAATAAGATGGACGAGTTGAGACTAGTTGCTAGTGCAGGTAACATAGATGTATTTGCCATTATTGAGACGTGGTTTAATTCAAAAAGTCGGGACATGCCTGCAGAATGTCACATTCAGGGTTTTAAATTGTTCCAAGTAGATAGAAGAAATCGGGAAGGGGGGGGGGGTGGCATTGTATGTCGAGATCGCTTGAACTGTTGCATAAAACGGGTATTAAGTCTGAGTAACACATACAGAGTCTGTTTGGATAAAATTTTTCAGAGGGCATGAAAAAATTAATTTTAGGTGTGATATACCGTCCCCCAAATTTAGATAGGGACCAAGGGAGACTACTATGGGAGGAAATTGTTAGGGCCACAAGGCACGATAAAGTAGAAATTTCTGGGGAGACTTTAACTTTAGTCATATTGATTGGAATTTTTTGGGACTGGGAATTTAGAATCATACGATTTCTTAGAAGTAGTTCAGGATTGTTTTTTGAAGCAGTTTGTGACAGAACCTACAAGGGGAAAAACCTGCTTGACTTAGTTCTGGCAAACAATGAATCCCTTGTTAATAATTTAGGGAAATTTCAGAGGAACTGGGTGCTAGGACCACAAATCAATTACATTTAGAATTGAATGGAAGTATGATTTGTAGGGATAACTCTGTAAACAGTCTCAGATTTTCGCTTGGCAGATTACGATGGGCTTAGGAACACTTATATCTGTTGACTGGGGTAACGAAGAGAGCTATCAATATGACAGTTTTCTGAACACAATACAGCTGCTCAAAGAACGTTTATCCCTTATAAGGAAATTAGATCAAATAGAAATTACCCAAAATGGATGAATAATAGGCTGAAATATCTACTAGGGGATAAGAAAGGAATTTATAGGCATATCAAAAAAAGGCGAGGTTCATCTTATGAATCAGTATATTGACATTAAGAGGGGACATTAAAAAAAGGGGATAAGAAAAACTAAAAGGGACTATGAAAATTAAAGTTTTCTAGGGATTCTAAAACTAACCCAAAAAGTTTTTTTTCCCGGTATATAGAACAAAAGTCAAGATAAGATAGGTCCCCTTAAAAATAACTATGGGCATCTTACTGACAAAGAGAATGAAATGTGCTCGATTTTAAATAATTATTTTCTCTCGGTTTTGACACAGGAAGACACTAATAATATTCCGGTAATTAATTTTTATAGTGGATCAGAAGAAGATAAATTATGTAACATCACAAATCACTAGTGAAATGGTTGTGAAGCAGATAGACCGACTGAAGCAAAATAAGTCACCCCGGGTCCTGATGAGGTTTTTCAAGGGTTTCTTAAGGAATGCAAAAAAGAAGTCTGTGAACTATTACTAATATTTTTAATTTATCTCTTCAACAGGTGTAGTGTTCTGATATGTGGAAGATGGCTAATGTAATTCCTATTTTTAAAAAAAGGGGACAAGTCGTTACCGTCAAATTTTCCGCCCAATAAGCCTGACCTCAATTGTAGGCAAGTTGCTAGAGTCAATTATAGCTGAGATTATAAGAAGCCATCTCGATAAGCATAGCTTGATTAATGATACTCAGCATGGATTCACAAGAGGCCGGTCTTGTCTAACTAATATTATTAACTTTCTTCAGTAAAGCTTTTGAGCTGTTGACCACGATAAGAATTTGATATTATTTACTTAGATTTTAGTAAGGCATTGATAGAGTTTCCGCACCAAAGACTGTTGAAGAAAGTAGCAGCTCATGGCATTGGGGGAAGGGTGCTCTCGTGGATCGAGTCATGGCTCACAGACAGGAAGCAGAGAGTGTCCATAAATGGGGTTAAATCCGAGTGGGGATCAGTAACAAGTGGCGTTCCACAGGATCAGTCTTGGGCCCGTTGTTGTTTATAATAATATATCAATGATCTTGATGAAGGAATTGCTAGTGATATGAGCAAATTCGCCGATGACACGAAGATAGGTAGGATAATTGATTCAAACATAGATGTTAGGAACTTCAGGAGGATTTAGACAAACTCTACTCTTGGTCAGAAAAGTGGCAGATGCAGTTCAATGTAGATAAATGCAAGGTTCTGAAGCTTGGGAGTGTCCATAACCCTAGCACTTATAAGTTAAATAATGAGCACTTAGCCATACAGATTGCGAAAAGGAACTTGGGGTTATTGGTAAGCAGCAACCTTAAACCAAGACAGCAATGCCTAAAACGTACGTAATAAGGCAAATAGATTACTGGAGTCATTAATCAAGAAGTGTAGAAAAAAAGCAACCAACTAGAAGTCCCAGAGGTCATACTGCAGCTTATACATCATTATAAGGCCTCACCTAGATTATGCAGCTAAATTCTGGTCTCCATATTACGAATGGCATAATTCGTTAGAAAACATTCACGTAGGATGACTAAATTAATACATAGCATTAGAAATCTTCCTTATGAAGAAAGATGAAGACTCTTAAGTTACATGCACTTTTTAGAACAAGAATGGGGGGAGACCTGATCGAAGTGTATAAGTGTAAGCAAGGTAATTAAATAAAGGGATATTAAACAGGTCTTGAGGATATCTCTCCAAGGAGAACCCAGTAATGGATTTACAATTAGATATTAGCTTTAGGTTTAGAAGGACCCATAGGAAAGTATTGGTTTGGAAAAAAAATAAAGGGTATTGATAGTGGCAACAGTCTACCTAGTTGGTTATTGAGGCTAGGACTTTGGGTAGTTTTCAAATATAGTTGATAGTTACATGATGGGAGGGGTTGGTTTGAGAGGGACTTGCACTCGGAGCTTGTTTCTTGGTGGCACTGAAATTGGGGTCGAACAATGGTTTGTAGTGGGTTGAATTGTAAAGGACCTGCCTAGTATGGGCCAACAGGCCTGCTGCAGTGTTCCTCCTTTCTTATGTTTCTTATGTTCTTTATGTAACGCCACTTGTACAATATCCCCACTCGGATTTAACCCCATTTATGGACACTCTGCTACCTGCAGTGAGCCATGACTCGATCCACGAGAGCACTTTGCCCCCAATGGCATGAGCTGCCACTTTCTTTAAACAGTCTAGGGCTGCGGAACTCTATCAAAAGCCTTACAAAAATCTAAGTAAATAATATAAATTCTTATATCGTGGTCAACAGCCTCAAAAGCTTTAACGAAAAAAGGGTAAGTTTAATAAATAGTTAGACAAGACCCGGCCTCTGTGCATTCATGCGAGTATCATTATTCAAGCTATGCTTGTTCGAGATGCTTCTTTTAATCTCAGCTATAGAGTGACTAGTAATTTGCCTCAATGAAGTCAGCGTATTGGCGGTAATATGACGGAACGACTTGTCCCTGTTTTAAAATAGGAATTACATTAGCCATCTTCCTGCTTTGAAGAGATCATTAAAAGTATTAGTTAATGGTTCACAGAGTTTCCATTTTGGCATTCCTTAAGACCCTTGAAAAAACCTCCATCAGGACCCGCGACTTATTTTGCTTCAGTCCTGTCCTATCTCTGCTTCACAACCATTTCACATAGTGACTGTGATGTTAATATTTTATCTTCTTCTAGCCCACATAAAAATTATTACTGGAAATTGTTAGTGTCTTCCTGTGAAAAACTGAGAAAAATAATTTAATTAAAATCGAGCACCTTTCATTCTCTTTGTCAGTAAGGGCCCATAGATTATTTTTAAGGGGACCTATCTTATCTCTAACTTTGTTCTAATAGAGACCTGGAACATAATTTTTTGATTTAGTTTAGAATCCTTAGCAACTTTAAATTTTCATAGTCCCCCTTTAGCTTTTCTTATCCCCTTTTTAATGCCCTCTTAATGTCAATATACTTGATTCATAAGATGACCCTCACCTCTATTGATACGCCTTATAAATTCCTTTCTTATGCCCTAGTAGATATTTGAGCCTATTATTCATCCATTTTGGGTCATTTCTATTATGATCTAATTTCTTATATGGGATAACGTTCTTGGAGCAGCATGTAGAGTGTTCAGAAAACTGTCATATAGATAGCTCTCTTCGTACCCCAGTCAACAGATGATAAGTGTTTCTCTAAGCCCTCGTAATCCTGCTAACGAAAATCTGGACAGTTACTGAGTTATCGCTACTATCTACTTCCTTCAATGCTACATGTATTGATTTGTGGTCGCTAGCACCCAGTTCCTCTGAAATTTCAAAATTATTAACAAGGGATTCATTGTTTGCCATACTAAGTCAAGCAGGTTATTTCCCCTAGTAGGTTTCTGGTCACAAACTGCTTCAAAAAACAATCCGAAAACTACTTCTAAGAGTTCTATGAATTCTAATCCCATCAAGAAATTCCAATCAATATGACTAAAAGTTAAAGTCTCCTAGAATACTACATTATGTGCCTTGTGGCCTTAACAAATTTCCTCCCATAGTAGTCTCCCTTGCCCTAGCTATGTTTTGGGGGGCGGTATATCACTCCTAAAATCAGTTTTCCATGCCCCTCTAGAAAATTCTAATCCAAACAACTCTGTATGTGTGACTTTTCAGACTTATACCCGTTTTTATGCAGCAGTTCAAGCGATCTCGACAATACCATGGAACCCCACTCCCCCTTCCCGATACTCTTATCTACTTGGAACAATTTAAAACCTGAATAATGACATTCCGCAGCATGTCCCCGACTTTTTGAATAAACCACGACTCAGTTAAGCAAATACATCAATGTTACCTGCACTAGCAACTAATCTCGACTTGTCCCATCTTATTCCTAGCACTAAACGACAATTAGCATAATAAATATTGAAAACTCTCCTTTCTCTTTACCCTTCTGCTCTATTCTGTTTTTCTACTAAACCTTTACTGTCCTTATTCACCCAAAGTCACTGGCTTTTCAATATCTACCTCGTTTCATGCTTATTACTAGTTCCCTAAACTCGTAATATTATTCTACACTGGTATTTCACCTGTTTTCCCCCTGCCAAAACCCATACCCACTAACATTCCTAGTTTGTTAAAGTCCTAAACTGCTCACCCTCCACAGAAAAACAGTGCCAGTGCTACCACCCCAGACCGAGATAAGTGAAAACCCCCATCCTGCATACATGTCATTCTGCCATAGAAGAGGTCCAGTTGTCAATGAATGTTACCGGCATTTTCCCTTACATATTTGTCCCAGCCAGCAATTGACACCAATTGCCCTGGACACCATTCATTTCCAACGCCCCTCCTTGGCAAAACACCACATATGACAGGGGCCCACCCTTAGTCCAAATTATTTCTATTGCTGACCTATACCTGCTAATCAGGTCTTTCACTCCTACATCTGCCAACAATCGTTTGCCGTCCACAATGAACAGATAATAGGTTTGCTCCCATTACTCTCATGATGTCATCC
>NC_069445.1:34099221-34114649 GCF_026875155.1 Cherax quadricarinatus | reverse complement strand
AGGCAGCTAGAAGAAGACAGGAATATTTGAGTGATTAAAGAGAAGGGAGAGATCAGGAATGTTAATGTTGGAGTTAGGTCGAGCATAGGTAGTGTAGAAGATAATGGGCCCGTGAAGAGTGAAGACTTTAACAGCCTGGCTGTGAGGACAGGTGTATGGGGAGGTTTAGGAAGTCGTGCCAGATAGCGCTGTTCACCATAATGGCAGTACCATTATGGGGATCAGCGCCAGACTGGCGTGATGTGTAGCCCCAGTGTCGGATTCGTTGGGTGTTTTGCACGCAAGTGCTGTTTAAAAGCAGCACATTAGGGCTCTCAGCCTCAACGAACTCTGCCAGGATGTGTTTGTTCATGTTGTAGCTGCATATGTTGAATTGTGTGACCTTAAGGGCCATGTTGTGTGTTGTTTGTGGGGGCAGGCTGAAGAGGTCTGGCTAGTTTGGGCTTTGGTCCCATCCTGGTTAGACCATCTGCAGTTGTTTGTTTGTTGCAATATGCTTCTATTTTGCTGTGTCCTACTGATGACTCTGAGGAAGGAGGGCATGATGGGTGTGTGTTTTGAGAGATTTTCCTAAGTTCTCTCGCTCTGTACTGGTGTCAATGTGTGTGTAATTGTCTGGGGCCGCAGTGTTTGCTTCTAGTGAGATAGCGGGAGCTGTTAGAAGTGATAGTATGATTCGTTCCCAAGGTTGAACTCATGGTGTCCATTGAGCAACAAGGAAGGAGCATTAGGGTCCATAGAAGGTGTGGCCGAAGTAGAAGATTCGTTATTGGTAGGTATGCTGGAGGGAGAAGGTAAAGTAGGCTCAGATGGAATAGGCAGTTTCAGGAGATGATGGAGGAGAGGCGTGCATGTGGAGATGGTTTAGGTGGATGTGGAGGGTGCAAGTGGGCTGGGAGGTGCAGCTGTAGTTTCGTCTTGGCGTTGAGGGAGAGAAGGTAAATTCAGTTACAGTGGATGAGGTGGGATGGAGAAGGTTGGGGGACACACCTGCAAAGTTTTCCAGGCGAGGGGGGGGTGGTAAGGAGAAGTCAGGGGGGAATTTATGAGGTGTTAGGCCATTAGCTGAGAGGAGGTCGTTTAAAAGCTTGGGGAATTCAGCTTCATAATATTTGGGAAGCAAAACGGAGAGGTGTACAATTGTGGATATCCGGTTATTAGTTGGGTTGGCTGCTGTGAATGAGGACAGGGAAGTGGCGAGGCCTTTGGTGGTGTTGTAATAGGTGGGGGAGGTGGAGGGGTGGAGGGAGGATGGGGGTGACTGAGGGTAGTGAAGGGAAGTTGTCAGAAAGAGAGCAGGTTGGGTTTGTGGAAGAAAAAGGGTTGGGGAGTTAGCAGCATTGTCGGCACGAAGAGAGAGTATATCCTTTCGCTCTTGACACTGAAATGAGGTGGCAGGGAGGGGTGTTGGCAATTTAGGCATTTTAAAGGGTTAGAGCAGTTGGTCCAGAAGTGGTCAGGGGAGGAACATTTTAAAGGGTTAGAGCAGCTGGTCCAGAAGTGGTCAGGGGAGGAACATTTTAAAGGGTTAGAGCAGCTGGTCCAGAAGTGGTCAGGGAGGAACAATTTAAAGGGTTAGAGCAGTTGGTCCAAAGTGGTCAGGGAAGGAACATTTTAAAGGGTTAGAGCATTGGTCCAGAAGTGGTCAGGGGAGGAACATTTTAAAGGGTTAGAGCAGTTGGTCCAGAAGTGGTCAGGAGAGGAACATTTAAAGGGTTAGAGCAGCTGGTCCAGAAGTGGTCAGGGAGGAACATTTTAAAGGGTTAGAGCAGATTGGTCCAGAAGTGGTCAGGGGAGGAACATTTTAAAGGGTTAGAGCAGTTGGTCCAAAGTGGTCAGGGGAGAAACATTTTAAAGGGTTAGAGCAGTTGGTCCAGAAGTGGTCAGGGAGAACAATTTTAAAAGGGTTAGAGCAGCTGGTCCAGAAGTGGTCAGGGGAGGAACATTTTAAAGGTTAGAGCAGTTGGATCCAGAAGTGGTCAGGGGAGGAACATTTTAAAGGGTTAGAGCAGTGGCACTCGAATGGCACTCGATGTATGCACAAGGCTTATTCCTCTAAGAAAAAGGAGGAGTAGATGTAAAATAGAAAGAGACAGGCGCTCCCTTTACAGGCGACGGAAAGAATAACAGAGCGGCTAAAAGAGGTCAATATATCTGAAATGCGCAGGGAGACACTGGTCAGTAGAAATAGCAAGCATCGAACTTAAGCTAAAAGAATCCTTTAGGAGTCAGGAATCGCGGGAAGAACTAAAAGCCATAAATGAAATCGAAAGAAACCAAAGTATTTTCTTCTCCTATGCCAAATCAAAATCGAGAACAACGTCCAGTATTGGGCCCCTACTTAAACAAGATGGGTCCTACACAGATGACAGCAAGGAAATGAGTGAGCTACTCAAGTCCCAATATGACTCAGTTTTTAGCAAGCCGCTAACCAACTGAGAGTCGAAGATCAAAATGATTTTTTTATGAGAGAGACCACAAAATTTGATTAACACAAGCCTATCCGATGTTATCCTGACGCCAAATGACTTCGAACAGGCGATAAATGACATGCCCATGCACTCTGCCCAGGGCCAGACTCATGGAACTCTGTGTTCATCAAGAACTGCAAGAAGCCCCTATCACGAGCCTTTTCCATCCTATGGAGAGGGAGCATGGACACGGGGGTCGTCCCACAGTTACTAAAAACAACAGACTAGCCCCACTCCACAAAGGGGCAGTAAAGCAACAGCAAAGAACTACAGACCAATAGCACTAACATCCCATATCATAAAAATCTTTGAAAAGGGTCCTAAGAAGCAAGATCACCACGCATCTAGAAACCCATCAGTTACACAACCCAGGGCAACATGGGTTTAGAACAGGTCGCTCCTGTCTGTCTCAACTATTGGACCACTACGACAAGGTCCTAAATGCACTAGAAGACAAAAAGAATGCAGATGTAATATATACAGACTTTGCAAAAGCCTTCGACAAGTGTGACCATGGCGTAATAGCGCACAAAATGCGTGCTAAAGGAATAACAGGAAAAGTCGGTCGATGGATCTATAATTTCCTCACTAACAGAACACAGAGAGTAGTCGTCAACAGAGTAAAGTCCGAGGCAGCTACGGTGAAAAGCTCTGTTCCACAAGGCACAGTACTCGCTCCCATCTTGTTCCTCATCCTTATATCCGACATAACAAGGATGTCAGCCACAGCACCGTGTCTCCTTTGCAGATGACACCCGAATCTGCATGACAGTGTCTTCCATTGCAGACACTGCAAAGCTCCAGGCAGACATCAACCAAATCTTTCAGTGGGCTGCAGAAAACAATATGAAGTTCAACGATGAGAAATTTCAATTACTCAGATATGGTAAACATGAGGAAATTAAATCGTCATCAGAGTACAAAACAAATTCTGGCCACAAAATAGAGCGAACACCAACGTCAAAGACCTGGAGTGATCATGTCGGAGGATCTCACCTTCAAGGACCATAACATTGTATCAATCGCATCTGCTAGAAAAATGACAGGATGGATAATGAAACCTTCAAAACTAGGGAGGCCAAGCCCATGATGACACTCTTCAGGTCACTTGTTCTATCTAGGCTGGAATATTGCTGCACACTTACAGCACCTTCAAGGCAGGTGAAATTGCCGACCTAGAAAATGTACAGAGAACTTTCACGGCCCGCATAACGGAGATAAAACACCTCAATTATTGGGAGCGCTTGAGGTTTCCTAAACCTGTATTCCCTGGAACGCAGGAGGGAGAGATACATGATTATATACACCTGGAAAATCCTAGAGGGACTAGTACCGAACTTGCACACGAAAGTCACTCATTACGAAGCAAAAGACTTGGCAGACGATGCAACCATCCCCCCAATGAAAAGCAGGGTGTCACTAGCACGTTAAGAGACCATACAATAAGTGTCAGGGGCCCGAGACTGTTCAACTGCCTCCCAGCACACATAAGGGGGATTACCAACAGACCCCTGGCAGTCTTCAAGCTGGCACTGGACAAGCACCTAAAGTCAGTTTCCGGATCACCGGGCTGTAGCTCGTATGTTGGTTTTGCGTGCAGCCAGCAGCAACAGCCTGGTTGATCAGGCTCTGATCCACCAGGAGGCCTGGTCTCAGACCGGGCCGCGGGGGCGTTGACCCCCGGAACTCTCTCCAGGTAAACTCCAGGTAAACTCCAGTTGGTCCAGAAGTGGTCAGGGGAGAAACATTTGAAGCAAATCTGTTTTTTGGAGCAAGCATTTTTCTCATGACCGTATTCGTAGCACTTTAAGCATTGGAGGATCGGAATATAGTTAGGAGTAAAGAGGGAGGCGTTAGGGAATAGATACATCATGGCACAGATGCCATGCTGCAGGTGAGAGGTTTCTTCAGGAGTGGAGCAACGTATTTTAAGAATGTGTGAGTGTGGAGGTCTGTATATGTCCTCTATGGTGACGTCATTTTTGTTGGCAATGTCGAGCATTAGGTCAGTCCGGTTGTTGTCGTAGGCAGCCAGGATAGAGTTGTCAACATACTTAGACTACCAACTGTGCTCCTGTGCTCGATGGCCAGCATCAAGAGTTTCGATCTGATGCCTTTAGAGCAGAAGGTTTTATTAGAATTAGGTTCACATTCGAACCTTAACGCTGCACCGCCTTTTAATATATAACATAACTTTCTGCCTGCCGGAATGGTTGTCCACTATGTCTGCCTCTCACCTATGTGCAAACTGTACCCTTTTCTAACCTACTCAAAACCTGACAAAGCCACCATTGACTGCCCTAAAATCCCTATTTAACCTCGACCAAACCCTTTCTTCTTACGTGTTCACTACTAACTCAGGCTTTAAAAAAAACAAAATCCCGGCCTAACTACACAAGAACACATCAGTGCAAGTACGTGTGTAAGAGACATACGCACTTGCCAAGCTAATACCTTAGTTTTCTGAAGAGAGGCGTCGATGGGCGTTCAAAAACACTGAAATGTAAAGGAGTGAACCTGTCGCTGATGGAGCGCTGTGTATGTCCCTGATACGGCCAGGAGAGGCAGATCAATATGGATGTCGTGCAGATGACACACTCAGAAGATTGTGGTTGCTCTGGTCAGCCATTAGGATGCAAGAGGGAGGCTCCCACCCGTAGGAAGGTTGCCAGCGACGCACCATCCTAATTGGCGGAAGTGAAGACTAGTTCAGCAGCAGGATGCTGACGGAGAACAGCCTGCCCCTAGGGAAGGCAGTCAAGGACCTCACCAAATCCTGATGTTGAAGGCGAAGATAGAAGGTCCAGGTCCCATACAAAGGTAAAAAGCCTCTCCCAAAACAGGGGAGCGCAAGGCACTGAGGTGTAATAGAGCAGCGTGTCCTCACCGGACGAGAGCTACAGCGCTTATGTACAGAAACAAGATTGTTTATATGAAAGTTAAGACACATGTGCCAACATCTGGAATATCTTCATTAAGACGTGGGGAGGCGGAGATTCTCCTCCACCACTAATGCTGTATACACTAACTCCAAGGCTGGAGGGACTGATTACCTCATCTTTTGATTATATAGTTTCTACGTGTCTTCTAATTTAAGTCCTAGAATCTGTATTGAATAAAGCCTCTGGAAGGCGAAACGTCTACAATAAAGATATCCAGATGTTGTCACATGTGTCTTAACATTCATATTTTTGGAATTTTTATTCTTTCTAGCACAAGATAGTTTATCTTAGTGACATCACCAGCAGCGGATGTTCACACGACCATGTTATCGTACCGCTGAATCACACTATAAACAACAATGCCTGAACTGTTACAAATCAGTATATCAGGAAGCATATATTCACACGTAATTTGGCGTAGGAGTAAAAATAATTGTATCGGAATCTTCTCTCTCAGGTAGACGGTTATAATTTGTGCAACAGCTGTGCAACCACATTCTAGTCCCGCATTTTCTTCAACAATCATGCCCATCCAAAGCTTCAGATGGTCTCACTTGCAGATACAACTGCACACACCCACGTAGAACCCATAATGACCCAGACACTAACACTGCTCACAAAACTTGATAAAATTACATTAATGAAGACAGTCATGTAAAACAAGCTCCGCCCCGCTGCCACCCCAAATACTTAATAAATCTTTAAATAACAAAAAGGCAAAATACAGTGAGGAACGATCTAAAAAACCCCGCCTAAAAAAGAGAACTTACGCGACTTTCCCGGTCCGACTTGGACCATTGCCAAAGTCCCACTAACAAGGTGGAGCGGACGGTATATAACCCCGTCCTGCTCCAACTCAATTTTGTTAAAAAAAAATTTTTGTCATTCATCACATTAACTATTAAACTAACGTCATCACTTTCCAAAATTACTTCATTTACTTGCGGAAATCGCAGAAGAAACAACGACATAACAAAAATAAATCAAAAGGAATCTCAGTTTTAACTTGTGCACACTGTAGTGGGGCCCGGTATCCAACCACCCGTCACCCACAAAACAGGATGCAGGTTTTACCAACCATCCCTCACCCCCCACGCAGTCGCCGGTAACCCCAAACCCCCCCACACCACCACCCCGCAAACGCCGGTATCCAAAAAACCCCTCCCCCGCCCCCCCACAGACGCCGGTTACCAACCCCCCCTCACCACCCCCGAATTCAATTCAATTCAATTCAAATTTATTCGAAGCTCTCGGATTATTCTTGGCTGTCTCAGATCTACAAAAGTTCTTAACAGAGGAAGGAGCTTTGGGATTTTTGTTCAGTGTAGGATTTTTGAAAATTTAACACGTACTCGGTTTTTTTTTGGGAAAGTTGGGGAAAGAACCGACCTGTCACAGTGAATCTTACCCAAATGTCTAGAGGTAAAAAACCACAGATCTAAATGGATTTTGAAAACGTGCAATTGCATTAAGTTTTATAAAGTGCATGAACTGTATCACTGTAGGCAACAAGAGCATTTCACCCCTCCATGGAAGATGTGTTCATTTAATATCACATACCAACAAGTCCCTCCCAAGAAGCTCATTGCTAGTAATCCTTCCTTAAATCTCTTGTTAGAGCAACTGCTCAGAAGAAATTTCTACCTAGCTGATAGTAACAAGTTATCACAAGTTATATACACTGATGGATCTAAACAGGAGTCTTCTGGCAGGGCTGCATCTGCTCTTGTTGCCACCTCCCTAGTTAAGAACGATAATAAATTTGTTGAGTTAGGCATAAGAATTAACAACTGGCGTCTACACTGCAAACTGAATTGTTTGCAATCATAATGGCGCTAAAGCTAACCTATGACACTGAGCTTGACTCTATCATCATTACTGATTCTATGTCATCACTGAAGGCTCTTGACTCATATAATGACTCCAACAACATGCTCATTGGGGAAGCCAGGTATAGATACTCAAAAATTAGGGACAAAGGAATTAATGTACAATTGCTATGGATCCCATCACACATTGGATTACTCCTTCATGATAAAGTTGATATGTTAGCCAAGAAGAGTATCGAGAAGGAGATGTAGAATATAACTTTGGTATAACTGGTGTCTAGCATTAGGAATAATATTAGGAGAGAAGTAAATAATGAAAATGATTGTTATAGGAATGCAGTTAGAAGCCTGAGTAGATCTATAACCCAACTATGATAACATGAACGTAGATAAGTATGTTTATGGAGCAACTTGCAATGTGAACAGACTCACTGATGTTGTAGTGGCCAGGCTTAGGCTTGGGTTACAAGTACTTCTGGCAGTTTGGGAGACACACAGAAGATGATCAAACTAAATGTAAATTATGTGATCAGGCATATGGATCACTCTCTTAAAACACTATGTGCTTAATTGTCCACTTATTGAGGAATACAGAGACAGACAGTATAATAACCTATGTGACATGTCAAGATATCTTATTAATGAAAATAAGATACCAGATATACTAAGCAAATTTCCTAAATTTGCTTGTAACAGATAAGTGAACTATAGATATGTAGATATAAATCCATATGTATTCCTGTTAACCCTTTGGGGCCTAGTTCCTAGGCCTTTTGTGTATCCATATGCTCTCGCGCTACCGTCCACAGGATGGATATGGGGTGCACAATAAACTAGCCACTTCGGTGGCAAAATCTAAAATCTAAATCTTCTCTATAAGGATTACAATGCTGAGTTTACAGAAATTTAGTTATTGTTTGGTTTACATGTAGTAAAATTGTGATTACAAAGTGTACCACTAGAACGCTTAGCATGGTTAGGCATTTCGGGGATACTTAGTTCAATTCTTAATTGTAAAATATTACAAATTATGAGGTAAGTTGGTATTATGGCTAAGTGACTAAATACTAGTTTGTGAGTTTAGCAATGTGAATGCTTTTGTTTTGGCACAGTACATAGTTTCAGTATTGGAGTATCACAGGATTCATTATTTTAAGACTGAGATTAATATTTCTGTTTATGGTCAAATGAGTGAGTGAGTGTAAGTGTGAACCACCAGGTGGTATTCGTGTAGTTAGTTGACGGGGTGTATCAGGGAGATAAGATGTTTTCTAATGGTAGTTTTGAAGGTGATGAATGTGTCTGCAGTTCTAGAGTTCTCAGGTAGGGTATTCCAGATTTTAGGGCCTTTGACATACATGGAATTTTTGTAAAGGTTTAGTCGGACACGGGGAATGTCGTAGAGATGTTTGTGTCTGGTGTTATGCCTGTGGGTTCTGTCACAACTATCAAGAAAGCATTTTAGGTCAAGGTTGATATTAGAGTTTAAGGCCCTGTAGATGTAGATTGCACAGTAGTAAGTGTGGATGTACTAAACTGGGAGTAAGTTTAGGTCTATGAAGAGTGGGGGGGGGTGTTGCCAGGGATGGGGTTTAGTGATTATTCTTACTGCAGGTGTACCACCCATCCCTCACCACCACCAGCAGGACGCCGGTATACCAACAACCCCTCACCACCACTAACAGGACGCCGGTGTACCAACCACCCCTCACCACCATCAGCAGGACGCCGGTGTACCAACCACCCCTCCCCACCACCAGCAGGACGCCGGTATACCAACCACTCCTCACCACCACCAGCAGGACGTCGGTGTACCAACCACCCCTCACCACCACCAGCAGGACGCCGGTGTACCAACCACCCCTCACCACCGCCAGCAGGATGCCGGTATACCAACCACCCCTCACCACCACCAGAAGGACGCCGGTGTACCAACCATCCCTCACCACCACCAGCAGGACGCCGGTGTACCAACCACCCCTCCCCACCACCAGCAGGATGCCGGTATACCAACCACCCCTCACCACCACCAGCAGGACGCCATTATACCAACCACCCCTCACCACCACCAGCACGATGCCAGTGTACAAATCACCCCTCACAACCACCAGCAGGACGCCGGTATACCAACCACCCCACACCACCACCAGCAGGACGCCGGTATACCAAAGACTCCTCACCGTTGCTCAGCAGGACGCCGGTGTACCAACGATCCGTCACCACCACCAGCAGGACGCCGGTGTACCAACCATCCGTCACCACCACCAGCAGGACGCCGGTAAACCAACCACCCCTCACCACCACCAGCAGGACGCCGGTGTACCAACCACCCCTCACCACCATCACCAGGACGCCGGTGTACCAACCACCCCTCACCACCATCACAAGGACACCGGTGTACCAACCACCCGTCACCACCACCAACAGGACACCGGTGTACCAACCTCCTCTCACCACCACCAGCAGGACGCTGGTGTACCAACCACCCCTCACCACCACCAGCAGGACGCCAGTATACCAACCACCCCTCACCACCACCAGCAGGATGCCGGTGTACCAACCACCCCTCTCCCCCGCCCAGCAGGTCGCAGGTATACCATCCACCCTTCACCACCAGCAGCAGGACGCCGGTATACCAACCACCCCTCACCACCAGCAGCAGGACGCCAGTGTACCAACCACCCCTCACCACCACCAGCAGGACGCCGGTGTACCAACCACCCCTCACCGCCACCCAGCAGGACGCCGGTGTACCAACCACCCCTCTCCCCCGCCCAGCAGGTCACAGGTATACCATCCACCCTTCACCACCAGCAGCAGGACGCCGGTATACCAACCTCCCCTCACCACCAGCAGCAGGACACCGGTGTACCAACCACCTCTCACCACCACCAGCAGGACGCTGGTGTACCAACCACCCCTCACCGCCACCCAGCAGGACGCCAGTGTACCAACCACCCCTCACCACCACCAGCAGGACGCCAGTATACCAACCACCCCTCACCAGCACCAGCAGGACGCCGATGTACCAACCACCCCTCACCACCACCAGCAGGACGCTGGTGTACCAACCACCCCTCACCGCCACCCAGCAGGACGCCGGTGTACCAACCACCCCTCTCCCCCGCCCAGCAGGTCGCAGGTATACCATCCACCCTTCACCACCAGCAGCAGGACGCCGGTATACCAACCACCCCTCACCACCAGCAGCAGGACGCCAGTGTACCAACCACCCCTCACCACCACCAGCAAAATGCCGGTGTACCATCCACCCCTCACCACCACCAGCAGGACGCCGGTACACTAACCCCCCTCACCACCACCAGCAGGACGCCGGTGTACCAACCACCCATCACCACCACCAGCAGGATACTGGTGTACCAACCACCCCTCACCACCACCAGCAGGACGCCAGTGTACCAACCACCCATCACCACTGCCCAGCAGGACGCCTGTATACCAACCACCCCTCACCACCACCAGCAGGACGCCAGTGTACCAACCACCCATCACCACCGCCCAGTAGGACGCCGGTATACCAACCACCCCTCACCACCACCTGCATGACGCCAGTATACCAACCACCCATCACCACCGCCCAGCAGGACGCTGGTATACCAACCTCTCCTCACCACCACCAGCAGGACGCCAGTGTACCAACCACCCCTCACCAGCACCAGCAGGCCACCGATGTACCAACCACCCCTCACCACCACCAGCAGGACGCCGGTATACCAACCTCCCCTCAACACCACCAGTAGGACGCCGGTGTACCAACCACCCCTCTCCCCCGCCCAGCAGGACGCAGGTATACCATCCACCCCTCACCACCAGCAGCAGGACGCCGGTATAACAACCACCCCTCACCACCACCAGCAGGACGCCAGTATACCAACCACCCCTCACCACCACCAGCAGAATGCCAGTGTACCATCCACCCCTCACCACCACCAGCAGGACGCCGGTACACTAACCCCCCTCACCACCACCAGCAGGACGCTGGTGTACCAACCACCCATCACCACCACCAGCAGGATACCGGTGTACCAACCACCCCTCACCACCACCAGCAGGACGCCAGTGTACCAATCACCCATCACCACTGCCCAGCAGGACGCCTGTATACCAGCCACCCCTCACCACCACCAGCAGGACGCCAGTGTACCAACCACCCATCACCACCGCCCAGCAGGACGCCAGTATACCAACCACCCCTCACCACCACCTGCAGGACGCCAGTATACCAACCACCCCTCACCACCACCAGCAGAATGCCGGTGTACCATCCACCCCTCACCACCACCAGCAGGACGCCGGTACACTAACCCCTCTCACCACCACCAGCAGGACGCCGGTGTACCAACCACCCATCACCACCACCAGCAGGACGCCGGTATACCAACCACCCCTCACCACCACCAGCAGGACGCCAGTGTTACCAACCACCATCACCACGCCCGCCCAGCAGGACGCCGGTATAACCAACCACCCCTCACCACCACCTGCATGACGCCAGTATACCAACCACCCATCACCACTGCCCAGCAGGACGCTGGTATACCAACCACTCCTCACCACCACCTGCAGGACGCCAGTGTACCAACCACCCATCACCACCGCCCAGCAGGACGCTGGTATACCAACCACTCCTCACCACCACCAGCAGGACGCCAGTGTACCAACCACCCATCACCACCGCCCAGCAGGACGCCGGTATACCAACCACCCCTCACCACCACCTGCATGACGCCAGTATACCAACCACCCATCACCACTGCCCAGCAGGACGCTGGTATACCAACCACTCCTCACCACCACCAGCAGGACGCCAGTGTACCAACCACCCATCACCACCGCCCAGCAGGACGCTGGTATACCAACCACTCCTCACACCACCACAGCAGGACGCCAGTGTACCAACCACCCATCACCTCCCAGCAGGACACTGGTATACCAACCTGAGACACCTAAAAATGGAGTTTAGGAAATAATATTTTAGCAGAGATCACTCATGGAGGCAGCTCAGATGAAAATTCACACATAAACGAACTATTAAATCTTTGCAACAAATTCACCTTAAACCAGCAAATAGTAGAGCCAACAAGACTAGAAAATACTACGCTGAACCTCATCTTCACTAACAACGATGATCTGATACGTAATATAACTGTTTCAAAGACAATACACTCAGATCACAACATAATAGAGGTACAGACATGTATGCACAGGGCTCCAGACCTGCAAAATGAGAGCAGTCATGAAGGTCTCTTCACGAAATTCAATTTCAATAACAAAAACATACAATGGGATCAAGTAAACCATGTCCTAAATGAAACAAGCGGCAATAAGTATCCTGCTCCACCATTTCCCTTCCACCAGAGGTTCCTAACAAGGCTGTGATGGCCTAGTAAGGATCCACATAACACTAAGATACGTGGATACCCATCATGACAAAATTCAGCTGCAGAAATTACCCAAAATTACCTAAACTACGATTCATATCAAAATTGAAGACTTTTGTAACCGCCATCTACCCCGCTGCCAGGCACAAGGAAACATTCCAACGCCTGCGTACTACCCATCATCTACAATTCATCTGAAACTACAGTCAATGGCCAGGGGTCAGGGGAACAAGAGAATGTCCAGTATTCAATCGAGGATTCCTAGTAACATAGGTGAGAGAAGCAATACAGTAAGGAAAACTTCTCCTGCTGCTAGCCAGGCCACAACCCTCACCACCCACCGCCACCACCATAACACTTGTCTGACAACAATAACAAACATAGCCGCTGCCACAAACATTCAAGATAACTCCCTCCCTGAACTTGAGGATTTGCACATTAAAGACCCAAAAATATTTGCAATCAGTTAGCTTAATATGTTTATTATGCACCCCATTCCCATCCTTTGGGAGGTAGTCAAAAGATTACAGAGGTACATAATGGGTCCAGGGACTGGGCCTCAAAGTTTTGATAGCTGAGCAAGTTACATTGTATCAATCGCATCTGCTAGAAAAATGACAGGATGGATAATGAGAACCTTCAAAACTAGGGAGGCCAAGCCCATGATGACACTCTTCAGGTCACTTGTTCTATCTAGGCTGGAATATTGCTGCACACTAACAGCACCTTTCAAGGCAGTTGAAATTGCCGACCTAGAAAATGTACAGAGAACCTTCACGGCGCGCATAACGGAGATAAAACACCTCAATTACTGGGAGCGCTTGAGGTTCCTAAACCTGTATTCCCTGGAACGCAGGAGGGAGAGATACATGATTATATACACCTGGAAAATCCTAGAGGGACTAGTACCGAACTTGCACACGAAAATCACTCACTATGAAAGCAAAAGACTTGGCAGACGATGCAGCATCCCCCCAATGAAAAGCAGGGGTGTCACTAGCACGTTAAGAGACCATACAATAAGTGTCAGGGGCCCGAGACTGTTCAACTGCCTCCCAGCACACATAAGGGGGATTACCAACAGACCCCTGGCAGTCTTCAAGCTGGCACTGGACAAGCACCTAAAGTCAGTTCCTGATCAGCCGGGCTGTGGCTCGTACGTTGGTTTACGTGCAGCCAGCAGCAACAGCCTGGTTGATCAGGTGCTGATCCACCAGGAGGCCTGGTCACAGACCGGGCCGCGGGGGCCTTGACCCCCGAAACTCTCTCCAGGTAAACTCCAGGTAATGAACTCACAATTTACAAAGGTAATGAACTCACAATTTACAAAGGTAATGAACTCACAATTTACAAAGGTAATGAACTCACAATTTACAAAGGTAATGAACTCACAATTTACAAAGGTAATGAACTCCAGGTAGGTCTGGTCAAAATCATGACAAGTTACAAAGGTATTTACAGATTACAGAGGTACATAATGGGTCCAGGGACTGGCCCCAAAGTTTGATAGCTAGAACTAGGTACAAAGGTAATGAACTCACAAGTTACAAAGGTAATGAATCCTGTAAGAATGGTTACTTATGTTTATACATGGCTACAATCATGAACAAATTATAGAGTAATGAGCAATTCACACTTCCACACCCGTCACAACTGTAATGAGTTTTGGTGCAAATATTGATTGTTGAGTCACACACACCACACACCACACACACACACACACACACACACACACCACACACAACACACACCACACACACACACACCACACACACACACACCTTTAGTTTAATATCTTTATTATGCACTCCATACCCATCCCGTGGCGGTAGTCAAAAGATTACAAAGGTACATAATGGGTCCAGTGACTGGACCCCAAAGTTATGATAGCTGAACTAGTTACAAAGGTAATGAACTCCAGGTAGATCTGGTCACAATCATGGCAAGTTACAGAGGTAATGAATCAGCCTCACTCCTATACATGGTTACAGCCATGAACAAATTACAAAGTAATGAACCACTGATACGTCCACACCTGGTCACAATTGTAATGAGTTATAAATACAAATATTAAGTGGATCATACACCCACACTAGTGTGCGCGCACACACATACACACACGAGTGCACACACACGGACATGTGCACACACACCTACACACCTACAACAGGCCTAGTGTCTAATCGACATGTGCCTAGGACAAAATGGTAACTAACGAGCGTACAAATATATGCATACACACAAGGACGCACACCCACACACACACACACACACACACACACACCCACACTTACACACTCACACCCACACTCACACCCACACCCACACACACACCCGCACACACACCCACACACACACACACCCCACACACACACACACACACACACACACACACACACACACACACACACCACACCACACAACACACACACACACACTCAAGGACAAGTGCACCCCCCAGAAACACCTGCAGAAGGACTCCAGCCACGACACCCCCAAGGCAACTAAACAATCCAAACCAACCATCACACACCGATCCCTCTGTTTCCACCCCCCGCACCACAGTTACAGTATTAGAACAGAAGTTGAAGGTTTGGTACACAAATGCAGATGGATTAACGAATAAACATGAGGAATGGCAAGAAAGAATCAATGAGAAGTCCCCAGACATCATAGCAGTTACAGAAACAAAACTCATGGAGACAATAACAGATGCAATCTTCCACCAGGATACCAGATCATGAGGAAAGATAGAAGGGCAGGGGGAGAGGGGGGTTTTGGGGT
>NC_069445.1:34068003-34098721 GCF_026875155.1 Cherax quadricarinatus | reverse complement strand
AAGAGGCACACCAGCTTACTAGACCTATCACACTACTTGAGATGAGTCAAGTTACTGGAAGAGTGCGAAATAGAGCCCCTGGTGGCCCGGTGGCCTGGTGGCTAAAAACTCCCCCTTCACACACGGAGGGCCCGGGTTCGATTCCCGGCGGGTGGAAATTCCGACACGTTTCCTTACACCTATTGTCCTGTTCACCTAGCAGCAAATAGGTACCTGGGTGTTAGTCGACTGGTGTGGGTCGCATCCTGGGGGACAAGATTAAGGACCCCAATGGAAATAAGTTAGACAGTCCTCGATGACGCACTGCTTTCTTGGTATACTCTGGTGGCTAACCCTCGGGGTAAGAGTCGACGAATCTATTTATCTTATGTCTCTCTGGAATAACAATGAAACAAATAAAGTTCCTACCCAGAAATTGTAAACAGTCTTTGGTTAATATCTTTAATGCCATCTTGGCCTCCGGACATTTTCCAATTGTCTTTAAGACTGCTAGGATGATCTTTCTTGCTAAACCCAATAAAGACATCCATCAACCAGTGAACTATAGACCTATATCCTTACTTGAAGTCACTGGGAAAGTTCTTGAGAAGATCATTTCCAACAGACTGAACTACTATATGCAGTTTAACCACCTTTTTACTGAAAAAACAGTTTGGCTTTAGGACACATAGAGGTACCCATCATGCAATAAATATTATTTTTGATACTGTAGCGAGTTTGAAACATCAGGGCAATCTTGCCCTAATTGCCACCAGAGATGTTCATAAAGCTTTTGATAGCTTATGGCATGATGGTCTAATATACAAACTTATTGACCTACCAGACCATAACTGGACCTTTCTCAGATTTATATATAACTTCTTAACTCAAAGAAAAATCATTCCAACCTTTCACGGCAGGCCAACAGAGCCTTTTATACCGACAGCTGGTGTCCCACAAGGTTCTTGTCTTAGTCCAATTCTATTCATTATTTATGTGAATGATATTCCTCAACCAGAGTTTAATGATACAATTATAAAGCAATCTGCAGATGATGTTATCCATGTCGTCTCGTCAACCCCTGTAACAGGAAAATACAAATACGAGAGTCATAGAAAAAATGAATATTGAACTTCGTCGAACATCTAATTGGGAAAGAATGGAGAATTACGACTAACCCTGACAAAGTCCTGATTAGCACGATAGGATGTTTTGCATCAACCATCGAAGACAACGGGGGTATCTCCATCAGAGGTACACCTGTAGCCATTAGAAATCCTAACAAGATCTTGGGATATGAAATAGACAGGCTGTTCCACTCAACATCTCACGTCAATAAAAAGATCAACATAGCTAAAGCCGGTCTTAGCAGTCTCTATAGATTTAACAAGCCCCTTCACATGTCAAAAAACATCTGTATAAAATGATGATAAGACCTATACTCGAATACCCATGTGTCTCCGCTTTATTACGGGTACCAGGAGGAGAGACAGAGTAAAAATGGCAGATTAACACATAGCAGGATATTACTGCCTTAAATGTACGCATTGATACGCTTTAGAAGAGACAACTCTATGCAATGCAAGAACTCTACATATCAGATAGAGAACATCCTCCCCAAGTTGAAAATACCACTGACTATATCATTAATACTCCTCCTCACAGGACCCAAAGAATGACTCTCCCACAGAGGCTGCGTCGCTTCATCCATAAAGACGATTACCATCGACCAATGATCTTGAGCAACCTCCTGCAGATGAAGATGATTGGGTAACACCAGAACCCTTCTATGTCTGCTAAGAAAATTATCGCCCCTGATTCACGAAATCGTAATGACACGATTGCAAACAAACCATACCACGGGCGGGATTTGAACCCGCGGTCAGAGTCTCAAAACTCCAGACCGTCGCGTTAGCCACTGGACCAGCTAGCCACAATAAGATTTGTCCAACTAGGTATATTTATCGCCCCTGATTATGGAGATATCTTGTATAACATTTCTACTTTTACATCTACTGTTATAAATACGCTACATTTACTATGGCGGGTCACCACCTTGAAAGAAGCTAACGTGTCAAGTAATTCTTCATGAATTGCTTAGACAATTATCGCCTTGTCTTGAAGTTTAAGTATTCGTTATGCAATCGAAAAAAAGGCCATTTCAACTTGTATATCTACTACCAATTCAGTCATGTACCTATATATCTGTTATATCTGTGTGACTCTGATGGGTTAGTATTATACCTCTTCAAGAATTTTCTATTATTCCACATACGCTTTTTAAATTGCACCAAAGTGGTTGGGCCACTTCCCTTTTATATCCTACCTCACTTCCCCCTCCCACCCTTTTCCAATATTTCTATCCTTACCCATCCTTCTTCCTTACCCACCTTACCAAAGACTCTGGTCATAAGAAGTGAAGGGATGAGGCAGTAAGGTCACAGATCGTGCCACTCCTATGCACGTGTAATTCGTAGAACAAAAGACTTTACTTTCAGACATTTAATTCAGGCCAGAGTTGTTGGGTTTTAAGACAAAGCAAAGAGTGCTATCCACACCAAGCCAGACCACACATACCTGGTGCCACCGTCTCTACAGCAAACGCCTAGTTTCTGCCAGTCAGTTATGTAGGTTTGAGCCTCCTTTCTAAAATTTTCTCTTATACGTTTAAAAATATATTTTTTCACTTATATTACTGTAAAAATTAATAATTTTGTATCAAAAAAAATTAGAAAACTTAACTAACAAACCGCAATTAAATTTAGCCTAATCCAACAAAAAAAAATTAAGATAAGGTTACAATAATTTAATAATAAACAAACACAATGAAATATATTTTTTCTTTAGGTTCAGAATGAGTTTTGCGAAATTATTGCATACACAAATTTTCGCTTGCCTTATTCAGCAAGAAGAGTATTCCTATTGAAACCACAATCGCAAGTTTTACCTATTCGGCATGACACACACACATACACACACATTTTTATATATATATATATATATATATATATATATATATATATATATATATATTATATAATATATATATATATATATATATATATATATATATAAAGAAGAAATGTATATAAATCATAAGTGTTGGGCCATGGTAAGTGGGGAAAAGAAATCTATTTAGCAGTTTAATAATTATAATAATAATAGTTTATTTGGACATGATACATAGTTGTACAAGGAATTATAGTAGTTGGGTGTACATGCCAAAAGCCCCTTGTATGCAAAGCACTATGGGCAAGCTTAAAATTAACTTAAGATTAACTTAGCAAGTTTAGCTCAGCTAATTTACATTATCAATTACTTTAGGCTGGAAAAGCGGATTCCGTTTTATTATATTAAATTTTTGGTGCACCGTATAGAACTGATTAATATAACCAATATTTGCATTGATAATAAAATACAATTTATTCAGTAATTGTACACACAGGTATTGATAAGTTATGCGGTGTATGACCCTCTTGGGGTTTAACGTTCCCACCAGGCATCAACTATCTTACTCCTGAAGAGTAAGACAGAACACATTTCAACACTGATTGAGCTTTATTTTAATTATAGTAAACAGTTTGCAATGAATATGTAGACACTGATTTGAATGCAATTTTGAGAAAGATAGATATAAACTTATTGTTTATGAAGGTTTTTACGTCTACTTGCAAATATTTATGGGTAGAACCACGTAATTGTATTTCCAAAGTATATTTGATTTATCTTTATATCCAGATAGAGCACCCCAATTTATAAATGTCAATTACTTTCATATATTTTAACCAGAGAATTTCTTTTCAGTTTAATCACTGCTGTGCCAACAACAACCACCACCAGCTTGGAGTGTGAGGTAATAGTGTGGCGACACACAAATGTCTTCACACACACCTCGTCAAGAACTCCATCAACGCTACTTTGACTGCAATCGTTGTTGTTAGTTTACTACTCAAGAAATATTACGAGACAAGATACTCATGGCTTCTTACGTTTCATAAGGATTTCATTGCGACACTGTTTGGGTAACTGAGTCGCAATATCACTCTTGGCAAAGTTACTGAATGTGGCAGAGCCCATAGCTCACTGGGCTATGAGATATCTGGGGGAACAGAAATGATATCAAAACAGGCGTATGACATTCTGCTACCAACACGTCACTCTACAGTTAACTGGATCCATGCCTTCAAAAGCTTTTGTAGCAAAGTATCGTTAAACACTATGCCTACACAATTACTTTAATTTCAGAATTACATGTTTGTTTACTTGTTTTTAATAACTAAGACTGTAAACAGAGTACAACTATACATTGTGCAGTATCTGTAAGATTTCTACTATTTTTAAAAAGTACTGAAAATCTTGGTGGTAATCAAGAAAATCTGGGCCCTTGTAACACTTACGTTTAACCTATTATTTATTCTAATAATTTTTGCCAAGAATAAGGTAGAATCGCGCCCAGAGAACTCTTATTAGGCTTCTGGTTAATGAACTTCATGAACAAACTTTTGGTACTTTCTCACATATATTTACTCAATATAGCGAGTTTGATCAACATTTCCGTGGAATAGTATCTGAATAAATATTTTGAGTGATTAAAGGATACAAAACACTAAAATGGATGATTACCGAAACATCCCCACTCCTGAAGAGTAGGGCTGCAGAAACTCCGAAGAGCTACAGATCAAAACTTGCTGAAACACTAGGTGAAGTAACAGTAGAGCCTGCTATTTTACTACACTCCATTGCTTACGCCGCAGACCAGGTGTATCTAACAAATATTAAAATTGACAAAATATGTTTGAATCAATTTAATTATAGTGCAGAAATCTGCGAGTCCCTCGACACGGGGAATTACACGCTACAACAAGACCAAGTGCAACGTGTAGCTGCTGACTACAATGTATACTGCCATTGGGCTGAATACCTGCCCGCCATCATCAGTATGGTCATCCTTGGTGCCTGGGGAGACACTAGAGGTCGTCGTCTTCCTGTAGTGCTGCCTTTTATTGGTAGCTTATTCTCTTCCCTCTGTGTTTTTGCCAATGTTTATTGGTGGACCTTACCGACGCCATTTATTATCTTGGCCTTAATCCCTCTTGGAGTCGCAGGAGGAAATTTGGGCTTAAGCATGAATACATGTGCCTATTTGAGTACCATGTCCAAAAAACGATCAAGAACTTTCAGATTATCATCCACTGAGTGGATTAAAATGGGTTGCTATCCATTAGGCATATACGTTTCGATGCTTCTTTTTGGCTATGGTGGATACTTGGCAGTTTTCAGCTTCGAAATATTACTGTATTTTATAGCTGGAGTGTATCTAATAGTGCGCCTGAAGGAGCCCCCATCCACGAGAGAACAAGGTAGTCAAGCCAAGATAACCAACATTGGCCAGGTACTCTCACCCTCAAGATTAAAGAGGACCTTCACAGTCATCTGCAGACCCCGCGAATCCGGAGGCCGAACAACATTAATTTTTCAATCAGTCATCCTTCTCTTCCTAGTATTTATGCTTGGTAAGTGGCAAATGATTTTATAATTACTGCAGGAAAATACATATATTCTCTGAAATGATGGGTAATATCATATTGAACTGTATATTTTAATTCGCTTTTCTGTACAACTGATAAAAAAGATTTTCCAACATTGCATTTGATAATATGCAAGATTTTTCCATGCTAGCAGATCCCCAACTGATATGTAAATATCTTTACAAGTCTGAAACACTACATTGGCTACAGTGAGAGAGTATATGAATAAGCATAAATAACACTTGGAAAGGTGAAATAGCACCAGCTATCTCACCTGATGACAAATTTGTTTAAAAAGACACGTGAAGAGTCAAGGTCCCAGGACCAAAACGTTGTATTAGTGTTTGCTCATTTTTTTTAAACTGGCATGATTGGTGCTCACACTAAACATATCTGAGGTCATAATGAGGATCTTATTTTGATAATGGCTTGTGCGAAAAAAATAAATTCCTATATCAATTTTTATAGATCTTTCAACATTAGCAGTCTTATACCAGTTAGTTGAGAAAACATGCTGCTATGCCTGAATATTTATGTTGCTTATGTTGGGTCAATACAAAATGCATTACAACTTTTGCGATCTCTTGCTTGAATTATGGCTTTAGAATTTTGGGGGATATCCCTACTGTTATAAAAAGTAAATTTTCTTTTCCGTCTCGCAGGTGCCAAGAACTATTTTTACCTCTACACCAGAAAGAAATTTGACTGGAATTACCAAGATTATTCAGACTGGACTGTTGTCGATTATTTGGTGAAAGCCATCGGTTAGTAATTTGCACTTGATTGTACCGTAAACACTTAATCACCAAAGATCAGTGATGAAATACTGACATTCAGATATATGAAGTTATTATTAATAAAGTGTAATATGTAGCTAGAAAAGTTGACGACGGTGTTTAAACAAGCAGACAGTATGTTGACAGTCTCACTCTGGCGAGTACATGTTACACATGTCTGGACGATAGGCTAGTATTTAAGTTTATAATCAGTTAGTATAGGAAGTTGAAATTACTATTTGTAATGGGTAAGTACTGAACCAACTTACGAATCAGAGGACGAACTGTAATTTTTGTTATAACTGTACAAAATAAATGAGAACATTACTAATACACTTCATTGAGGTTAAATAATAATACTTAAGTTAGGTAGGATTAAGATATTTGATACTGCATAAATTCTAATGTTAAGTTAGGTTACTATATTAGTTCTGGTGTAAAATTAAACATTTCTCATGAATTTTCATTGTGGAAAATACTTAGACATAACTTAATGTCTTACCAAAGTACTTGTGCTGACGGGAGGTCCGTTTCCCAGCTACACTCAGACACGTCTGTAAATTTCGCACACCAGCATTAATACATAGGACATGAGAGGGCTAACTGACGATTTCAGTTAAAGGATATTAGATGTACTGCTTGTAACAGGGCATACGTGCAACACTTTGGTATTGCAAAAAGGTGTTGCCAACCAATGGCTTTATCAATCTATTACAGAGAATAAACGGTGCTAAACGAGAGGAGGTAATTTAACTGTTTTACATAATGGTAGGATTGCTGGTGTCTCTTTCTGTCTCATAAACACGTTATATAACAGGGATATCTTGCTACTCCTACTTACACTTTCGTCACATTTCACAGACACGCACATGCATATATATATATATATATATATATATATATATATATATATATATATATATATATATATAATATATATATATATATATATATATATATATATATAATATATATATATATATATATATATATATATATATATATATATATATATAATATATATAGATATATATAGATATATATAGATATATATATATATATATATATATATATATATATATATATATATATATATATATATATATATTATTATAATATATAATATATATATATATATATAATATTATTTTTTATTATCACACTGGCCGATTCCCACCAAGGCAGGGTGCCCGAAAAAGAAAAACTTTCACCATCATTCACTCCATCACTGTCTTGCCAGAAGGGTGCTTTACACTAACGGTTTTTAAACTGCAACATTAACACCCCTCCTTCAGAGTGCAGGCACTGTACTTCCCATCTCCAGGACTCAAGTCCGGCCTGCCGGTTTCCCTGAATCCCTTCATAAATGTTACTTTGCTCACACTCCAACAGCACGTCAAGTATTAAAAACCATTTGTCTCCATTCACTCCCAAATCAAATCAAAATCACTGCCAAATCAAAATCGAGAACAACGTCCAGTATTGGGCCCCTACTTAAACAAGATGGGTCCTACACAGATGACAACAAGGAAATGAGTGAGCTACTCAAGTCCCAATATGACTCAGTTTTTAGCAAGCCGCTAACCAGACTGAGAGTCGAAGATCAAAATGAATTTTTTATGAGAGAGCCACAAAATTTGATTAACACAAGCCTATCCGATGTTATCCTGACGCCAAATGACTTCGAACAGGCGATAAATGACATGCCCATGCACTCTGCCCCAGGGCCAGACTCATGGAACTCTGTGTTCATCAAGAACTGCAAGAAGCCCTATCACGAGCCTTTTCCATCCTATGGAGAGGGAGCATGGACACGGGGGTCGTCCCACAGTTGCTAAAAACAACAGACATAGCCCCACTCCACAAAGGGGGCAGTAAAGCAACAGCAAAGAACTACAGACCAATAGCACTAACATCCCATATCATAAAAATCTTTGAAAGGTCCTAAGAAGCAAGATCACCACGCATCTAGAAACCCATCAGTTACACAACCCAGGGCAACATGGTTTAGAACAGGTCGCTCCTGTCTGTCTCAACTATTGGACCACTACGACAAGGTCCTAAATGCACTAGAAGACAAAAAGAATGCAGATGTAATATATACAGACTTTGCAAAAGCCTTCGACAAGTGTGACCATGGCGTAATAGCGCACAAAATGCGTGCTAAAGGAATAACAGGAAAAGTCGGTCGATGGATCTATAATTTCCTCACTAACAGAACACAGAGAGTAGTCGTCAACAGAGTAAAGTCCGAGGCAGCTACGGTGAAAAGCTCTGTTCCACAAGGCACAGTACTCGCTCCCATCTTGTTCCTCATCCTTATATCCGACATAGACAAGGATGTCAGCCACAGCACCGTGTCTTCCTTTGCAGATGACACCCGAATCTGCATGACAGTGTCTTCCATTGCAGACACTGCAAAGCTCCAGGCAGACATCAACCAAATCTTTCAGTGGGCTGCAGAAAACAATATGAAGTTCAACGATGAGAAATTTCAATTACTCAGATATGGTAAACATGAGGAAATTAAATCTTCATCAGAGTACAAAACAAATTCTGGCCACAAAATAGAGCGAAACACCAACGTCAAAGACCTGGGAGTGATCATGTCGGAGGATCTCACCTTCAAGGACCATAACACCGTATCAATCGCATCTGCTAGAAAAATGACAGGATGGATAATGAGAACCTTCAAAACTAGGGAGGCCAAGCCCATGATGACACTCTTCAGGTCACTTGTTCTATCTAGGCTGGAATATTGCTGCACACTAACAGCACCTTTCAAGGCAGGTGAAATTGCCGACCTAGAAAATGTACAGAGAACTTTCACGGCGCGCATAACGGAGATAAAACACCTCAATTATTGGGAGCGCTTGAGGTTCCTAAACCTGTATTCCCTGGAACGCAGGAGGGAGAGATACATGATTATATACACCTGGAAAATCCTAGAGTTACTAGTACCGAACTTGCACACGAAAATCACCCACTACGAAAGCAAAAGACTTGGCAGACGATGCACCATCCCCCCAATGAAAAGCAGGGTGTCACTAGCACGTTAAGAGACCATACAATAAGTGTCAGGGGCCCGAGACTGTTCAACTGCCTCCCAGCACACATAAGGGGGATTACCAACAGACCCCTGGCAGTCTTCAAGCTGGCACTGGACAAGCACCTAAAGTCAGTTCCGGATCAGCCGGGCTGTGGCTCGTATGTTGGTTTGCGTGCAGCCAGCAGCAACAGCCTGGTTGATCAGGCTCTGATCCACCAGGAGGCCTGGTCTCAGACCGGGCCGCGGGGGCGTTGACCCCCGGAACTCTCTCCAGGTAAACTCCAGGTAAACACGCTCACGCATGCCTGCTGGAAGTCCAAGCCCCTCGCACACAAAACCTCCTTTACCCCCTCCCTCCAACCCTTCCTAGGCCGACCCCTACCCGCCTTCCTTCCACTACAGACTGATACACTCTTGAAGTCATTCTGTTTCGCTCCATTCTCTCTACATGTCCGAACCACCTCAACAACCCTTCCTCAGCCCTCTGGACAACAGTTTTGGTAATCCCGCACCTCCTCCTAACTTCCAAACTACGAATTCTCTGCATTATATTCACACCACACATTGCCCTCAGACATGACATCTCCACTGCCTCCAGCCTTCTCCTCGCTGCAACATTCATCACCCATGCTTCACACCCATATAAGAGCGTTGGTAAAACTATACTCTCATACATTCCCCTCTTTGCCTCCATATATATGTTAATATATATATATATATATATATATATATATATATATATATATATATATATATACATACATCTAGGTTTTTCTCCTTTTTCTAAATAGCTCTTGTTCTTCTTTATTTCTTTTATTGTCCATGGGGAAGTGGAAAAGAATGTTTCCTCCGTAAGCCATGCGTGTCGTATGAGGCGACTAAAATGCCGGGAGCAATGGGCTAGTAACCCCTTCTCCTGTAAACATTTACTAAAAAAGAGAAGAAATTTTTTTATAAAACTGGGATGCTTGAACGTGCGTGGATGTAGTGCGGATGACAAGAAACAGATGATTGCTGATGTTATGAATGAAAAGAAGTTGGATGTCCTGGCCCTAAGCGAAACAAAGCTGAAGGGGGTAGGGGAGTTTCGGTGGGGGAAAATAAATGGGATTAAATCTGGAGTATCTGAGAGAGTTAGAGCTAAGGAAGGGGTAGCAATAATGTTGAAGGATCAGTTATGGAAGGAGAAAAGAGAATATGAATGTGTAAATTCAAGGATGTAAAGAGCAAATGAGAGAGTGGGTGAGATGTTATCAACAAATTTTGTTGAAAATAAGAAAAAGTTTTGGAGTGAGATTAACAAGTTGAGGAAGCCTAGAGAACAAATTGATTTGTCAGTTAAAAATAGGAGAGGAGAGTTATTAAATGGAGAGTTAGAGGTATTGGGAAGATGGAGGGAATATTTTGAGGAATTGTTAAATGTTGATGAAGATAGGGAAGCTGTGATTTCATGTATAGGGCAAGGAGGAATAACATCTTGTAGGAGTAAGGAAGAGTTAGTTGTGAGTGTGGGGGAAATTCGTGAGGCAGTAGGTAAAATGAAAGGGGGTAAGGCAGCCGGGATTGATTGGATAAAGATAAATATGTTAAAAGCAGGTGGGGATATAGTTTTGGAGTGGTTGATGCTATTATTTAATAAATGTATGGAAGAGGGTAAGGTACCTAGGGATTGGCAGAGAGCATGCATAGTTCCTTTGTATGAAGGCAAAGGGGACAAAAGAGAGTGCAAAAATTATAGGGGGATAAGTCTATTGAGTATACCTAGTAAAGTGTACGGTAGAGTTATTATTGAAAGAATTAAGAGTAAAACGGAGAATAGGATAGCAGATGAACAAGGAGGCTTTAGGAAAGGTAGGGGGTGTGTGGACCAGGTGTTTACAGTGAAACATTTAAGTGAACAGTATTTAGATAAGGCTAAAGAGATTTTTGTGGCATTTATGGATTTGGAAAAGGCGTATGACAGGGTGAATAGGGGGGCAATGTGGCAGATGTTGCAGGTGTATGGTATAGAAGGTAGGTTACTGAAAGCAGTGAAGAGTTTTTACGAGGATGGTGAGGCTCAAGTTAGAGTATGTAGGAAAGAGGGAGATTACTTCCCAGTAAAAGTAGGCCTTAGACAAGGATGTGTGATGTCACCGTGGTTGTTTAATATATTTATAGATGGGGTTGTAAGAGAAGTAAATGCGAGGGCCTTGGCAAGAGGCGTGGAGTTAAAAGATAAAGAATCACACATAAAGTGGGAGTTGTCACAGTTGCTCTTTGCTGATGACACTGTGCTCTTGGGAGATTCTGAAGAGAAGTTGCAGAGGTTGGTGAACGAATTTGGTAGGGTATGTAAAAGAAAATTAAAAGTGAATACAGGAAAGAGTAAGGTTATGAGGATAACAAAAAGATTAGGTGATGAAAGATTGGATATCAGATTGGAGGGAGAGAGTATGGAGGAGGTGAATGTATTCAGATATTTGGGAGTGGACGTGTCAGCGGATGGGTCTATGAAAGATGAGGTGAATCATAGAATTGATGATTGGAAAAGGGTGAGCGGTGCACTTAGGAGTCTGTGGAGACAAAGAACTTTGTCCTTGGAGGCAAAGAGGGGAATGTATGAGAGTATAGTTTTACCAACGCTCTTATATGGTTGTGAAGCATGGGTGATGAATGTTGCAGCGAGGAGAAGGTTGGAGGCAGTGGAGATGTCTTGTCTGAGGGCAATGTGTGGCGTGAATATAATGCAGAGAATTCGTAGTTTGGAAGTTAGGAGGAGGTGCGGGATTGCCAAAACTGTTGTCCAGAGGGCTGAGGAAGGGTTGTTGAGGTGGTTCGGACATGTAGAGAGAATGGAGCGAAACAGAATGACTTCAAGAGTGTATCAGTCTGTAGTGGAAGGAAGGCGGGGTAGGGGTCGGCCTAGGAAAACTTGAAGGGAGGGGGTAAAGGTTTTGTGTGCGAGGGGCTTGGACTTCCAGCGGGCATGCGTGAGCGTGTTTGATAGGAGTGAATGGAGACAAATGGTTTTTAATACTTGACGTGCTGTTGGAGTGTGAGCAAAGTAACATTTATGAAGGGATTCAGGGAAACCGGCAGGCCGGACTTGAGTCCTGGGGATGGGAAGTACAGTGCACTCTGAAGGAGGGGTGTTAATGTTGCAGTTTAAAAACTGTAGTGTAAAGCACCCTTCTGGCAAGACAGTGATGGAGTGAATGATGGTGAAAGTTTTTCTTTTTCGGGCCACCCTGCCTTGGTGGGAATCGGCCAGTGTGCTAATAAAAAAAAAATTGTCCCTTAGGCTTGATAAGTGGTGCTGAGTCCCAGAGCCTTGCTAAATCTAAAGCTGATGTACGAAGACTGAGACAAGTGAGGTAAAGCACTTGGTAACTGAATTACAGGTAAGCGGAGTTCATTAGTGAAAGTAAGTCATACAAATAGGTAGTACAAGGTGTAAAAAAAAAAAAAGATCTGCTGCAAGATTTCAAGATATTACTGTCTGATACTGGAGAAGGCCTCGGTCATATGACCAAAAGCTCAATTGGCAGGTCATCATTTGACCAAGACCATGACAGGAAATACGCGTCCTTTTTCCTGACCATAAATCCATCAACACAAGGGGGGGTGGGGTGGGGTGGAGGTGGTGGGTGGGGTCCTTTAGGGGGGGGCTCGGGGGTGTAGGGGGTGTAAGAGGGGATTTAATAGAAAATATTTAAAACGCAAGGAAGGTTCCTTGATGTTGGTGAGGGACTCTTGATTTAGGGAATTGGATCTGTGCTCCAGTTCCCCGAATTAAGCCTGAATGCCTTCCACATCCCCTCCCCAGGCGCTGTATAATCCTCCGGGTTTAGCGCTTCCCCTTGATTATAATAATAATAATAATAATAATCTAGTTAAAAAAGTCACATGTACATCTATTAATTACTGTTATTACTATTGTTACTACTATTATTATTATCTACTGTTATTTAGATTCATTCTGGCAACAAGTTATTTTTTTAAATCATTTAATAATTGTTTATTATGGAGGGAATCAGGAAGCAGACTTTTAGCAACAATTTAGAATTTTTAAAAACAAATAACTTTTCTGCGTGTCTAAAATTTCTTAATTGTTACTGTTTCTTGGTCAGGAGTCCTATTGGTGGTACCAACACTCAGTTACTACTGTCGTGTTGAGGATAATATGCTGATCTTCATCGGCGGCGTGTCGGCCATGTTTTATTACGTAATGTTTGGGACTGCTCCTGTCGCTTGGGTTCTATATCTTGGTAAGAACACTGAAAGTTATCATTATAAAATTCGTGAGAAGCGCTAAACCCATGTTTGTCATTCAGCGCTACATGGCAAATACGTGAAAATTGAAGGTGGGCATATTTTCTTGAAAATATTGGTTCATTTTGCATGGCTGCTCGTACCTTGTACCCCGACATCCTACCAAGGTATATTTTTATTTACGCATTACTTACTGTTCCAGCTTCAGCAGTGTCCATGTGTGTTACCATTCCTGTAGCAGCTTCAAAAGGTGCCATCTCTAAGGTTGTATCCATGGATGAACTAGGATCTATGTTCTCCCTGCTGGCGGTCACTCAGTGTATCATGCTACTGATCGCCCCGTCACTCTACACATTCATCTACAACCTCACACTAGAGTTCTTCCCGGGAACGTTGTTTCTGATGATGGCAGGCGTTGCGGCGGAAGTGTGTTGCATCAGTGTGTAAGTCTGATATCGTGTGTAATTCATTTTCTGAAGGCAACAACTCTTAAGATCTTGTAATAAGGGCCGTAACGCGTGTGACATGGGTAAGATAAGCATAAATATAATTTTAAATACTCTCACGTAATGAGAGCCGTCACAGGTTATAGGCTCCCCATCCATGGTCACTTCTGATTAAGTGGTCGACAGGTGAAGGATGAAAAATGAACGAGGAAAAACTAGAGAGAGAGAGAATATTGCACATTTTAATATCCGTTTTGTATGACACCCAAACATTTTCCCAGGCATCTAATATGCAAATAAACCATACCCCCGGCCGGGATTGAACCCGCGGTCATATGGTTTATTTGCAATCGTGTCATTACGATTTCTTGAGTCATCTAATATGCACTTAGAAAGGCATCAAGTAACTAAATTTTACAAAATTGAGAAACCAGATGATAATCAGGAATACAGTCTAATATGAAGGACGAATATTTTTAAGCCTCAACTTTTCATAAGCCTAGTTCTTACTGGTAGTTATGGAACAGTGGCATCGATGTCTCATAGTTTAACGATATCATCGTCGACTCGTAGTTCAGTAACTCGGTTGGTTACCGGAACTGAGGGAGACGTGAGGCATGTTTCCTTACATATGTTGTCTCTTCGTGACTCACGAAATCCTAATAACACGATTGCAAACTAATCACAGAACGGGTGGGCTCGAACCCATGACAACTGAACTGAAGATCAAGCTAGTACTCGAATCACTCGCGCTCTATTAAGATTCGTCCAATCTTTAATATTAGAGCCAGCTGACCGAGTGGTTAACACACTAGCCTTACATAGGGTCGGATTCTGAAATAAACTGAAGTAAAATAAGGTATTTTTGCCTGTAAATTCGAGTGAAAAATATTTGATATCAATGAAGCCTATCGTTCACAGGTGGATGCTGACTCATCATCTGCCCGGGAAAGAGTAGACCGACGGAGTTTACGAAGGGATGCACTACAGATATTCAACCTATACTCCAAATCAACGTCCATAGATCAATGGCTAAGAACGTCAAATATGTGACTGTTACACTGGAATGAAAGCGTGATTATTTGCCTATTTTACCCTGTACTCAGTGAGTCCGATATCTGTTCTCACTCCAAAAAGTTTCTATCGCTTTTATATTCTTTTGCAGTTACTGACATTATGGTGTTATAAGCGAGTATTATTATTCTGGGGAGCGCTAAACCCGTGGGGATTATACAGCGTCTGTGGGGGGTGGGGAGATGGAAGGTATTCAGGCTCAGTTCAGGGAACTGGAGCACAGACCCAGTTCCCTAAATCAAGAGCCCCTCACCAGCATCAAGGAACCTCCCTTGAGGGGTATAACCGGTTAAACTTCGCTTATAGATGTCAAGTCAAACTTAGCCAAACAAATATGTCGAGAAATTTGCTTAGTCATACAAGAAATCAACAGGTTGTAGAATATAAGTGAAATTATGGAGAATATTATTGCACTTAAAAACTAAAAAGTAATCTTATCACATTTTTAAAAAATCCTTCAGTGCATTTTGGTTTTGTGTTTTATCTGATTTATAAAATAACATTTACGTAAATCTGAATTAACTGTTAAAAGATGTTCCCAGAGAACGCCAGAACCATAGATCAGATTTCTGTCATAATGAAGGATGGGTTTGGTAAAACACTGCAGTTATAGTCGTATTTTAATTCCTAAATAAATAACACAGTTCACAATACAGCTATCATAACGGATTTCACAAATTCAAAATTAAAAATTTAATTTTCATACTGGTTCTATATATTCATATAAAAAACGTGAGGAGCCTACATTATCACTGATTCTCACTCTAAAACCCTGACTTAACTGTCAGATACTTCAGGTTTACAAATATATTTCAGCATTTTTCACATATATTTTAAATAGTTTTGTCATGTTACGCTATGTATAATAAAAAATATTAAAAGCATATTAATGTAAATGAATTGGTGGAAAAGGCTGAGGGACTGATTACCTCAACTTTTTTAATGTCTTCGTATATTATCTCTATATTTGGGACAAATCTTCATTTCTTTTACTAGGTGATTTATTTACAGTCACACTCGTGCAGTTATTTGTGGAGACAAGTGGCGAGAAAGACAATTGCAGAGTAACTTCATTACGACGTTTCGCCTGTAGATATGTTTCTTCATTGAAGAAGTCTGTCCACAGACGAAACGTCTGGGTAAAATTCCTCTCTCGAACTGTCTTTCTCGTTGAATATGACGAATTAGTGGCCAGTATCAATAATCTTAATTTCATAAAACTTTCATGCATATGCAACCGATTATTTCAGCTATGAGCTATATAATATGTACTGTTTATAAAGACTGTATTGTGATACTGATGGACTGAATAATGAGCTACGAAGTACTCACCTGGAGTCTACCTGAAAGGTATTCCGGGGATCAGCGCCCCCGTTTTGATGCTCAGTCATGAAAAAATCATTTGGGTTGTTGATTTTTAGACTGATTAGTGGCTCGCTAAACAAAGAGTCGTATTGGGATTTCAGTATCTCACTCATTTCTTTGTTGTTATGTGTGTAAGTCCCATCTTGTCTGAGCAAGTGCCTGATACTAGATGTGGTACAGTACTCTCGATTAAGTGGTTATGGATATGATATATACAAATAAATATAGGATTCAATGCACCACTTTGTGATGATATTGGTCACCGCGTAACGCCCTGCCTTATAAAAAGTCTAGATATATTCAGATTCTTTAGTTCAAATCGCTGCATTTCCAAAATATACAATAATCAGAAAACCCATACCATACACAGCATTTTGGGACCTCCGATAGTCTAATAATATATAACCAAGTTCATTAAATGTTATCGAATTAGATACACTTGAAGACAAACAAATGCATGTAGCACACACTGACTTCAAAATCCTTTTGGGTAACTGCAGAGTGCGTGCCAAACGGTCTGCCAAAGACGGTCTGCAGATGGATATTTAACTTTCTATCAAATAGAACTCCAAGAGTAATAGTAAATCGAGTGAAATCAGAGGCTGCTGCCGTGAAAATGTACAACGAACCCTCATAGTTCATTTAAACTCAGTCAGGCACCTAAAATACTGGGAGCTCTTGTCATAAAAATACCCAGAGGAAATAACAAGAGTACTAACAATGAAAGTAATCTTGTAGTAAATTGGTAAATAATAAACTATAACTGCTTTAGGAAAAAACACAAATTATACTATTTGGCTCATAAGGTAAAAAAAAAATATAATGTATTGTATAACGAGTAAGTCATCACAATAGCACACAGTGAAATATCTGTGAATATCCGTAGAGACGTGCATGCCAGTTGCAGTGATAGTAAATAATGTAGTAAATAAAGCAAATGCCAGATAAAAATTCATTATAGGCAGGTACGGTGCTTGCGTGTTGGAACACGCAAGCACCGTTTTATGTAATACGCTGCCCTAACAAAAAAGCTGAAAAAATTAAAAATTACCCAAAATAAGATGAGATTGTTTCCTGGACCTGAGTCCAAGAAAACATTTAGGCTTGTATGAATTATAAAAACTGGAAAAGTTATTAAAATTTCAAGACAGAAATGCAGCTGAGACTCAACCATATATACATAATTGCTGACAACCAGTGTTCAGAATACTTTGCTGTAAATTTTATAAAGGTAAAGAATCAAAACCAGTATGTTTTTCACAAAAGAAAAATAAATTTTGTAGCGTCCACAGTAGGTGGCCAGGCCTTCAACACAGTGATAAGGGAATGAATGGGTTACCTAACCATCTTAATTACCGTAATTAAGGCCACCTATACAATAAAATAATTTAAGAATAGAACCAAAGCACATTTAGCGAATTAAGCTGCAGAAAGGTAAGTTTTTTATTTATTGTAATGTTACAATATGCATAATTTCGTTTTGATAAATATATTTTTTGTGTTGACTTATTGTTAGTAATATCATTAAATGTGGACATTAAGATGACGTGTATTAATGCGTTTATGTAAAAATAAAGTTATAAATTTATATAAACAACGAGACCCCCAATGATTTTTCTTCTGGGTTGGAATTCTTCATAATTTTACTATATAAACCATATACTTTAATAAAATCTACAAATTTGATTTCAGCATAAATCTCGAGTTAACTGGCTCTTCTAACTAGGCTCGAGACTGGTACAGTTTTTGTCACATGAGCAGAAGATTACGTGTTAAATGCTGTTCTAGCATATTCGTAGCTGCTTACCATAAACTGCATAAAGTATTCTGATAATAAATTTATATAATAAGTTCCGGTCGGGAGAATTGATTATTTTCCACAGAATTCTTACAAAATCCAATTTTCTTAAATTACTGTACCTTACATAAATGTCTATAACATCCTATTTAAAGTTTGTTTGGTCAAACTTTAATGTTAATGGCCTTAGATGAGTTTTTCTTTATAATATTCTGTCTTAATGCGCATTCATCATCAATGACACCATATCTGTTTTTTTACAAAACTTCATAGATATTACGATCCACTGACCCAACAAAACAAGAACTTCAGCATTCATCTTTCGAAGTGCAGGCACCATATTTCCCAGCTTTGCAAATAAGTCTGGACTATTTCACTAAATTCCTTCACGGATATTACAACACACATATTCCAACAGATATTACCACACACATATTCCCAGCCCCACTTACCTTCCCTCCAGCCTAACACTCCCTCGTCCCACATGCCTGCAAGCAGATATCAGAAATTGTAAACAGTCTTTGGTTAATATCTTTAATGCCATCTTGGGCCCCTCAGGACATTTTTCAGTGGTCTGTAAGACTGCAGGAATGATCTTTCTTGCTAAGCCGGGGGAGGATGAGGGGGGCAAAGACATTCCATCATAACTCAGGTGGGGGATTGGGTGTAGGGAACTAGAGACCTCCCATATCATTACGCCAAGCCTCGACCCATGGTCCCCCTAGAGAATCGGCCGCCCCGAAAACCCCCCTCGCACCCCACCACACCTGCTAAGCCAACCCGCCAAAAAAACCACCCCCCCACAAAATTGTCAAACGCCCCCCACGCATGACTCCCCCACAAGCCCACCCACTTATATTCGTACTGTATCGGCACGTCTACAAACCCCAGGGCGGAATCTAGCCTACAAAAGGCCCCCCGGAGATGAATGTTCATCAAGCTAATATAGCTTATCTGCATGATGGTCTATTTAATATACACACTTATAGACCAACCATCTCAATAACTGGACCATTCTCGCGCAGACCACTCATCCCAACAACCCACCCCTGCCCCCACCAACCGCCCCTATCCACGGCAGGGGCCGCCCCCTCCAAAATCACTATACCCCCCAGCTGGTGGTCCCCCAAGTTAATCTTGACCTTCGTCCAAATAATCAAATCGACATATATGTGAAAGAACCTTGGATGCCCTCAAACCAGAGTTTAAATGAAACCATTCTAACGCAATTGTGCAGATGATTTTATCTCCATGTCGTCTCATCTACTCCGGTAACAGGAAAATAACAAGTATGAGAGAGTCATAGAAAAAATGATATTGAAACTTCGTCGAACATCAAAATGGGAAAAGAAATGGAGAATTACGACTAACCCTGAAGAAAGTCCTTTGTTAGCACATAGAGATGTTTTGCATCAACCATCGAAGATAACAGGGGTATCTCCATCAGAGGTACACCTGTAGGCCATTAGAAACCCTAACAAGATCCAGGGATAGTGAAAATAGACAGGCTTGCTTCCCACTCAACATTCTCATGTAACTAAAGAAGATCAACATAGCACACAGCCGTCTTGAACGAGTCTCTTTAAGATTAAATCACGCCCCTACCACATGTACAAAAAACATCTGTATAAAATGATATAAAGACCTATACTCGAATATCCATGTGATCCTCAATGTCCATCAACAACAAAGACCAACATGCTAAGACGGGTAGCAACGGGGTCCAGAAAAAGCCCTTTCGCTTCATTAACGAACACCAGGAGGCGAGCCCGCGGAATCACCATGGCAGCTAAACCCCTGATACACCGACCAGATAATTACTGTGCCTATCCCAGACCGGCCTGGACACCCTGAAGGAAGCCACAACACTATGCAATCCACGAACTCTACATGCCAGAAAGAGACATCATCCCATCTCGCAAGTTAGCACACTCCACGGATATATATCCTCAATACCTCCTCCTCGAAAGGACTCAAAGCAAGACACTCCCAAGGGTCCCTCGTTTTTAAATCCATAAAGACGATAAAACATCGGACCAATTGATAATGAGCAACGACAACTCGCATGGCAGATGACAGATGATTTGGGTAACACCACGACACCCTAGCTGAGTAAAATTGCATTAAAACTGAATGATATCATTATGTTACATACCAGACCATAGACCCAAGCTCCTATCAAACAATATAACATGAAAGGCACCAGACGACTTTTGGGACAACCTAGGGACGCACCAAAATCCCACCTTAGGCGACACCTAACCCCTGTCATAGATCCCCACAAATTGCTCTGGACCTATTAATCATAAAAGAAATATAGCTCACACAAGGAATACTGGTAAATATATAAAATATGGTGGTACTGTATATTAAAATAAACACTGATTAATATAGACACCACATTTACATAACATAAGGAAAATAACTTACAATCCATAACACGTCACCGAAATTTGACTGGGAGGTTAATGTGTTCATGTCCAGGACCCCCCTTTTCCTACCTTTATGAAGAAAAATTTATTACTGGCCAAAATTAAAACTAATTTAAACAGCTTATCTCAGGATCCTGGAGTTGTCCTGTCCTGTTCGCCTGATTCTCAAATAAGCAGGAATGCACATTCCACATTTCGCCTCCTGATTGAGGATGGTGTCAGCCCGATTTTAAACCTCTAGAGCACGAAAAATTCTTCTCATTATCCACAACGTGTTATTCAATTCAAACAAAAGGCGACTAGACCTCCCCAGCCGCAGGTTTGCCCCTTTTTCGATAACAAATACATACTTTTAAAAATACAATATAGGGCAACTATTTACCATTAAATTACCTATTTCCGGCAAATATAATACAGTATTTTCCACAGCCTATGTTTACTAAGAAAATCATCGTCCCCCAATTAGGGAGAACATCAAGTAAAACATCTCCTGGGTTTACGCTATGCAACATTTACTGTATCGACAGCCTCGTTCCGGTTTGGAGATTGATGTTAGTGGTAACACCCGTTGGTCAGCCGCAATATGGGATGTCAAAGGTAATCTATATAACAACTGCCATAAAATTTGTAGCCTTTCAATTGCGTATAATATCCGTTTGTGTAATCGCAAAAAAAAAAAAAAAAAAAAAAAAAAAAAAAGAAAAAACAGCAATTGCAAACTTGTATAATAACTACCCGAGTTCATAGTCCTGTACTTATATATATCTGTGGGATAATCCTAGTGTGACTGCATGGGGGTATAGTCCAACCAGCGAACCCGCCAAGACCCTCCACTAAAACCCGGTTAATAATACCGCTCTGGGCGCAGTTGGTGTGTGGGCCCGCAATAGAAACCCAACCCTCCCCGCTGCGTTGGCGGCCCTATTAAGTGGGGACCCCAATCGCCGAAAACAAACTACTCCTGAATATGCAAAACCAACGGTACTGACCGCGCCATTGTGGATTCCCCCCGGCAAATGAAACCCCGCACTAAGACACACCCATTGCCGCCCAATAGTCTATCCAGAACAGAGCAGTAATCCCACACCCCTCTCATCAAGATCTCCCCCCGTGGTCAGCATTAACCAGGCCGCCGCCTACTAAGAATCCAACCCTAGAGCCCCCCCCCGCACGCATTTTATGCTTCCCTACGATTAACCCCACCGACCCCCACCCCCGTCTCATCCCCCCCCCGCCCCTCGCCCTCCCCCCCTCGCCGCCCCCAGAACACCGCGGACAACGGCACGGCGAGACTCGTACAACCCCATTTAACCTAACCCCCCCACGACCCTACACCGAACACAAGGTCGCCGCCTTCCAGCCCAACACGAATCCGAATTGGGCGAAAGATATGCCCGGGTGATCCTGCCCGCCCCACAAGTTCCCCCCACAACCCCACTAGACCCAACCCCAAAAACACCCCCCCACACCCCAATACAACCCAAGTACTAACCAACACGGGCAGAGCCTTAAATGCTGGAGCAGGGGGCTCTTGATCCAACTAATAGAAGCTACCTTCCTTTTCTTTGGATCAGAAAGAGGAATAACCACCCACCTCTAAGTCGCTGCATGACCTTACGGGGATTTAGCGCTTCCCTATGGATATACTAATAATATAACGTCTTCTGTGCAGATATTCCACGATCCCTCTCGCTTACCCGTTGATTGGCTGCGAGAGTAGAGTCCAACGAATAGGCGGATATCCGATAAAGGATGGAACCCACCAGGTAGTACTACCTAGCACTTTAACAGTGCACATCATCAGATAGTATTAACCAGTTTACCAGTCTAGTAACCAGATGACCGTAACCGTCCGTTGACCCAAACGATCCAACCAGTCTTGAGATCACGGTCTTCATATTGTCTGCTGAGCTGACACAAATTTCACAACACCCACACGGGGTACTGAGCCAACGGCTAGTCAGTATTACAGTGTAGGCCAAGGAGAAAATAAAAAAAGGTAGGGCTGGCAAGGGCTTCCCTTCACAAATCTACAATTATAGTAAAGAACAGCCTAACGTGGAGTATTTCTACCCTAAATCCACGTATCGAACCTCCCACATGATAAATGGTGACACGGGTGGAGCGTGAATTAAGTTTTAAGGGCAAATCAAGCGTAGAAGGCAGTTAGTGTGAGTAGCGCCATGGGTCATAGGTGAATTGTTCACCCACTCAGCCACCTACCCGCCTGCACCACCTCGACCACCAGCTCTACCCTCAACGCAAGCCCCCAGGCCAGCCAGCCAGCTTCTCTCCCCTCAATATATATATACCTATTGCCTGCGAAGCCGTTGCGCCGTTTACCCAGAGCTATCCTGGCTTAGTTCGTGTGCTAATGGCATCAATCTACCGAGGGTATGACCGGATTTTGAGCAAATTAAGCCATTTAGTAAGCCAGACTTGTGGAAGTGAACGGCTCAGTCAGCCTATCATCCAACCTTCTCCTGTCATCCAACTGCTCCTCCTGGCTTATAGTGGCATCGTTACACGTCTCCCAGTCATCCATTCTCGTGTGGGTAAGCCATCAGCCAACCCCAGCTTCTAACCCAGCAGAGAGAGAGAAGTAAGCCAAACGCCGTAAGAAGTAAAGCCAAGCTCCACTAGGGATTGTTTATATCGCTTTGTGCTCCCTGTTGGATCTAAGAATGGTTTTCACCATTCCCTGGTGGCATAGAGTGGGTTTGTTAGCCATCTTACGTGGGGTGAGTGGGTGCGCGCAGACCCCAGCGTCCCCCGCCCCACCACTCTCTCTCCTCTCGGCCACCCACTCCAGGTGGGTGCGCCGGCAGTACCCCCAGCGAGAGACACACCCACCACCACCGACCACCAGGCCATCCACGTCATCAACTGTGGTTGTTTGTACCCTTGTATCGGGTCCAAGTACTGATTGGCTCACAGTCATTGACAAGAGATTGTTAGCTGGGCCAACAAAATAAAGCCAGATATGTGAGATCGCCTAAACCACCTTATCTATCCACGAACAACAGAGTGAAGTGAGGAGGAAAACGCCCCCCCGCCCCTGTCAACAGTACAACACCGCGTCCGCCCCACAGGTACAACACCTATCTGCCCGTCACCAGTAAATCACCCGTCTACTACACTCTGACTTCTGTGATAATTTTTTTTTTTGAGACAATATTCTTGCATTTAAAGACATTTGCGTGTGTGAGATTATTTATAGTACATTGAATTGTGGTCTAATATACGCACCAAATTACGAGTTAAAGTGTTTCAATCAGTTATATTACTTTTTTGGTACCATCATAATTTAAGTTCATTATTTTTTACCTGAGTTTCCCCCAGTGACACTTTATTACTGCAGTGATTGTTTCTACACCTTATTTTGTTGCACTTGTTCTAAAGTGAATTATTTTTGAACTGTTCTGCAGTAAATTTATTTTCCTTTATTGCTATTTTATGATTTATAATTTAATTTTGTCTATGCATTCTTAGAAAATACTTAAATTTCCCAGTTAAAAATTTAATAATTTTATTTTACATTTTCACATTAAATTAAAATTTAATTAATTAATTTTTTTTATTAGAAAGAGTAAAAGACAGCTATTTTGAATTTAATTCAGTCTCCATAATATTTTACTTGTATATTTCAATGTAAATTTTTTTTTTCTTGGTCAATAGTCCTTTAAATTGAGTTTTCCTTCCTCTTGCAGTGTATAGACATTATTAATTCTGCTAAATTATTGGTATATTTTTTCATTTCAATTCTAGAATTTTATATCTTTTTTTTTATTGTTCATTATTTTGTTTTTATTTGTTCTCGTGTTACTTTGCCATTATGTCTCACATACCGTCAAGTGTTTACTTTAGTGAAATGTCGACACTCAGACCTCTCAGGCTATTGCTGCTCCTGTCATCAGTCCTTACATTCCCTTACTGACTGACAGACAATACCTAGCCCTCGAGCAATGTGTTTGTTCCCCACAGCTTGATCGAGATTTGTTAAAGTGCTCCCGAAATGTGAAGTTTCAGATTAAGTTCCTATAGATCCGTGAATTACTTATTAACGTAGCCGAGCGGTCAGGCACTAGTAATACTGTCACTCCTGTCGGGACTCCAGCCACAATTCATGCACGCAGGATAGTGCTACTATCCTTGCGATGGCGACTTGTTCAAGTATTCTTTCCCTTCCCGGGGGACGTTTTGGGAGAAGAACTTTACTTGCAACGAGTTATGCCATCTCTTGCTGAGCCACAAGCCGTGCAGAAAGGACGTTTCTGTGGCTAGTGTGCTCACTTGAGTGTTGTTGTTGTCCCTTGTTTTTTCAGATTGTGATCCCATCCTAGTTGACAGTAACCCGTGCATTGTAAGAAGTTATTTCTCGAGTAACTTCCACGTTGTTAAAGTTTGTAAGGTGTAGTTTCTTTATAGTTGATACCTCGTGTCACTGTGTGCGGCTCAGTATATCAGCATTGTTCACCGTGTTCATTGTGCTTGTAGTAGATAGTAGATTCGTTCTCCCTTGCTATATTCGTGTTATAGCGTTAATTTTTCAACCGGGGGGGGTATCCACTCCACCGAGTTTGTTCATTCCTCCAGTAAGAAAGAACCGATCCCTTGTGTTCTGGTGATTCGATTCCTGCTCCAGGAAGATCTTATTCTGACTGTGAAGCCACCAGCTCCCATCAGTGACTTTCTCATGAACCAAGAATTACTGTATCGAACAGCCGAGTTGGGTACTCCTAGCAGAGCTCTCAGTAGTAGTAACCAGTTACCAGTCTAGTAACCAGTTACCGTAACCGTCCGTTGACTCAACGACCAACCGTCTTGAGTCACGGTCTTCATATTGTGCTGAGCTGACACTATTTCAAAACACCCACTATGGGGTACTGGCCAGACGGCTAGTCAGTATTACGAGTGTAGCCAAGGAGATAGGTAGGGCTGGCAAGGGCTCCCTTCACATATCTACAATTATAGTAATAACAGCCTACGTGAGTATTTCTACCCTAATCCACGTATCGAACTCCCACATGATACACACGAGTGTAGCACCTCAGATGAAATTTAAGAATACAGGCACCATATTCACACCACGCATTGATCTCAGACTCTACATCTCCCTTGTCTTCAGCCTCATCCTAGTTGCAACATTCAGAGACCACGATTCGCCCAAATATGTGCTAACACTCACATACTCTGATGCATTATCATCGTTGTATACACTGGCGAGCATCATCCTTGCCCAAATAACCCGTACATAGAAAAGAGGAGCTTACGACGACGTTTCGGTCCGACTTGGTTATTTGTGTATCGTTCCAGTCACGGTATTGTGCCTTTTTTTGTTATCGTCCTTACCATTACTTCCTTGACACTCTTGCTAGTTTCTTCTCCTCATTCATTTTGTGATTTATGTCATCTTTCGTAGACTCATCTTCCAACACATCCACTGCCAAATTTCTTATTACAATCACTTCCTTCATTTTTCTTCCTTCCAATCTAACATAAACATTTTCACCACAATCTTTTTTGTGTGTTGACTTTAAACTTTCATTCTTTAATACACCCTGATTTAATTCCACTGTCAACAATTCTCTTCCTTAAGTTATTCCTTTTCTTCTTCTCTGCGCGATTCAATGTATTTACTGAACGAAAATATTTAACACTGCCTAGACATCTTCCAGACTTAAGAGCATCAGAATTATTGCACCTTGTTATTTTCTTGCATTTTATTTCGTAGCAGGTATAGAGTTGCAATTAAGAGTTTACTACATTCCGTGTACTGTGCACGTATTTTATTCATCAACACGTCCAATATGGCTGACAAGTAACCCGCTATACCACATACAAAACTTCATTAGTGCACTGGTTGCTGGCAACTCGCCTAGGGAGTGCAACGGACAATTGTAGTAGTAGCAGCAGCAGCAACACACAGCAAGCATTCTTGAGCTTCCCCAGTGCTCAGGCTAATGCCCAAAGCTCGGGTGTGACTCCAAAAGGTTCCTGTAGTGCTTGCTGCTTTTGCACCTCCTGACATCGTCTGCCTGCTATGCAGTTGCCCATTACCCTTCGAGCCCAGTGTGGGTGGGGTTTGTGGCAGCCCAAGGTGCCGAAACTTTTTCTCCCTCCGAGCCCCGCGGTGGCGGGGAATTGGGCTAGGCCTGGGGACAGCTGGTCCCAGAAGACGAAGGAAGGCACTTGTTACTTCTCCCAATTGCAGACATTGGTCTGAGACATCCTCGCAGGGGAGCCAAATCCGGGCCTCCTCTTGGGAAAAGGCTCGGGCTGGGAGACGTGTAATAGGCTTACTCAGCCTGTAATAACTTTAGTAAGTATTACCAAGGCTGGCTCCTCCTCAGGAAAATTAATGATAGAAAAGAATGGATAGTCAAAAATAAAAAACACTTTATTATTAGAAATTAACTTATAAAACAATTAAATATGAATTTTTATCTACTGAAAGTGAAAATGGAAAATTAAAATATAAAAATATATCTGAAATTCAACGTAATATATACAGTTAGATGGTGTGTCTGATGTGACACCGCGTGTTTGCAGAATTGTAGCCATTGCTGATGATGGGGGGGGGGTCAAGATGTTGTGTGCAACCCAACGACTAGTTTCTCATAGTCCGCAAGATGATAGAACAAGGTTCTTCACCACTGCAAAGATGAGAGGTAGTTGCCTGGGGTTGACTACCATTAGGTATGCAGATAAAATGGTGACGTCTCAGAACTTATGTGAAGTTTGTCTCCTTCACACTGTTTTTTGGTTGCCAGATGACCGAGCTGACATTCAAGCTAGAAAGAGACAAGGTTACCACTGCCTAAGAAATTCACTCTATGATAAAGTAAAGTATTTTAAAAAAACATGGTGATTATCTAAAAGCACATGGAAATCAAGGCAGAATTGAACTAAGTTTTAAAAATGGGTTAAAAGTAAAGCTTTTAACCATTACCCTTAAAAACGGAGCAGAGGTTTTACTTCAGTTGTGTTGGGGCGTGGTAGTGATTACCATTGGTCGGACCCCCCAACGTACCTTCCCGGGGGAAAAAAAGGGGGGGAAGGGGATTTATTATTATTTTATTAAAGGGGGGAAGCGCTAAACCCCCGGGGGTTTTAAACCGCGCGGGGGGGGGGGGGATGTAAAAAGGGCATTCAGGCTTAAAATTTGGGGAACTGGAGCACGACCAATTCCCAAAAATAAAGACCCCCCTCCCCAAATCAGGAACTTCCTTGGGGGGGGGGATAGTGGGAGCTAGACACTGACCCTACCTTAACAAGCAGATGGACAATCAAACTATCGTCACCATATACTCGCTTGCTACTCCTATCTGTTGAACTTTTCCCTCACACGACTGTACTGGCGAATCTACAATAGAACAGCTCGCCTAGGGCCACCCTTGCACTCATAATTTAAATATTTATGCTCTTTGATAACTATTCAAATAACTAAGTATATTATACAACAGAACTGCATTCACTAGGTTAGTTAAGGGGTTTAAAACCCTATCAACCACCATTATGGTCATTAATGTTGCACGTAACCCTTTTACCACAAAACAAGATTTTTTAATCCCTAAGATAAGAATTAATTTAAACTCTCAGCTATATACACCGAGAAAAATACATCTTTCAGTGTATGTATAATTTGTTATAATTATATTTGGAAAGTACCATATGGCTTTGGTTCCTAACCTTTCTTTTCGTCTCTCAACCCTTGAGTGTAGAGGACATGGCTGCTGCTCCCCCCTGGAGTTGTCTGGTGGCAGTATTATTTTCACAAACATGGTGCGGGCTAACCGGCGTCGTATCAATACTGTTGCATTGAATTAACCAGTGGAGCTGTTAACAGGGCCACCCAATGGAGTTGCTTCTGCCTGCAATAATTAGAGATACCTACGGAATAGCCAATGAGAGAGATTTGTGGACTTGCAGGGAACGGTATGAAGAGGATTTTGAAAAATTCAGCTCGGCGAATGTGTATGAGGCAGGGGGAATAAGTTTCAGGAAGTGGCCATATTAGTTAATCATGCTGTGACGGTAAGGGTTTCATGATGTATCAGCTATTACACATGGGTTAAGATCAGGAATTTGCCGTTCGAGGCGGATGCATCTGACATCCGGTTCACTATATGTAAATACGGCCCCAATACATACGGTCACTGCAGGAAAGTGGTCAGCTGGCCCCTATATGGGGATACCTGAGGGTACGTACAGAATACGTACCCTCAGGTATCTGTCAAAATGACGCTCAGCATCCTGTTCCATCGTACGTGGTGATGGAAAATTTCAGAACTCAGGTTTTTGTGACATATGCTGGGCAGCAATGCACTTGCGTTTGTGCGGGTCGTATGATCACCTGGCCCGCGCAATGTGAAGATGACATGGTGATAAGGACCAGCAGCAATGACGTGATGTGGAGGAAAGGAGAGAGGATCAAGATCAGCTGTATTCGACACTGCCTCAGCGAGTTTGACATGGAGTGAGGAGGTTGGGGGGCCCGAAGAAAAGGAGAAGGCAGGGGCTACAGGGGGGGGAAACTCACTTCCCTGGACGTTGTCAAGTGTGGATGAGGTCATCGCAGAAGTGAATGTAGCGATGCGGGAAACGTCATAGTGTCGACGTTTGGGAATATTTTGGGCAATGAGCGTCCTTGTCAGGATGTTGGTACAGACCTGGATCTTGGGTCTGCAGTTGGGGGGAGGGCGTGGTGATGCCAGCTCAGCCTGAAGTGTGTGATAAGGATGCCCAGTTGGTGAGAACTGTGGAGGTGGAGGTTCATCTGGCACTGCGCTGGATGACTTGATGCAGGTCGAGGTACGACCCCAAAAGGGGCTTTCAGTTTCCCGATGACATGCTTACGCCCGCACAACGGCCTGGGGAAAACATGGGCGGATGCCATGCAGAGATGTTCAAGTGGCACCTCAGGGGCAGGGGTTGGGTAAGTGTCCGGAAAGGGGGGGGGGGAAAAGGGTGCAACGAACGATCAGGTGATAAGTCAATAGTGTCAAGGGGAAACCCCCTTTGTCGGTTTTAAGTGCCTGACATTGAACATCAATGGCTTGAGGATGCAGAGAAAGTGTGAGTGGTTTAGGGAATATTTGGTGCGTCATGATGTTGACGTAGTGTTTTGCAGGAGCACAATTATAGACCGGATTATGATTGAAGGTGGATGGATATAATGTGTATGTTGAGCATGCAGTAGATTGAAAGGATGTGTGGCCCCTTTTGGTGAAAGAAAATTAGCCGTTGGTTTTCAGGCATTGTGAGGGGGGGGAGGGGAGGTGATTCGTGTGGATGGGTTATGGGGTCAGGTAGAAGACGTTGGCGTGTGTGTATGGCCCAGCAGAGGGAGAGTCGGGTAAAGAATAAATTCGTGAGGGACGTTCTGGGATATTATTTGTGTGGTTGCCGGGGGTCGCTTTTGATAGGAGGTGATTGGAACTGTATGATAAGGAGTAAGGATGTTGAACCGAGGGGGGCAGGGGCATGTTTGAGAATATTGGGGAGAATTGTTATCGGGTAGGATTGATCGATGTTGGGGGAAGCGGGGTGGTGGGCACCATTTTTTAAGCATGGGTATGCAGCTAGGCTCGATCGATTGTACATGCCAGGACAGTCGTAATACATAATGTGAGGGTAATGAACGTAGTATTTTCTGATCACAGGGTGTTTTGGTGGATATTTGGTTGGGAGGGGTTGCCAAGAAAGGTGTAAGGGGGTTTTGGAAGTTGAATGTAAAGTTGTTGCAGGAAGAAGAGCCTCGACAGTATTTGTTCAATTGTGGGAGGAGTTGGTGGCGGAGGCGCCTGGGAATAGTGATTGGTTAGTTTGGGGGGACTCTGGGCGAAATCTGTATTAGGGAATTTTATATTCGTAGTGGGAGGGAACATACCAGGTTGAAGTATGGGTACCAATCTTATCTTGAGGGGCAGTTGAGACGTGGGGGGCTAGTTTCTGGTGGACGATATTGGGGTTAAAAAAAGGGCGTATTAGGGGGTTTTCAAAATGAAAAATTTG